>WNWK01005481.1:0-120168 GCA_009830355.1 Cherax destructor | reverse complement strand
TCATAATCTTTTAAAATTATAAAATTTATTAATTACTTTAACAGAATCCTAAGAAAACTGCCCCATCTGCAAGTACCGAAGTATTTGAAAATGAGATTAAATTTGAAATGTCCATCCCCAAGTTTCTTGATGAACCATGCAAACCTCCTAAGAACCCTTTTATGCTCTTCTGTATGAAGTTAAAACATTTGGCCCAAGATCAATACGAGTCTCAGATCAAATTTTTTTAAAAGAATGGAAAAACCTGTCCAAGGATGAGAAGCAAAGATATACTGAACGTTGTGCAGAACTTAAGGAAAAATATGCAAAACAAAAGTTAGTGTGAAAACGTGAACAAGAATTTGCGTAGTGTGTATCTTGGTGTTCATCGCAAGACATTTACATTTTTTAAACGTGATATATTTGAAGTGTATCCTAATAAAAAGTATCCTGTTTATTTGTTAAGCCCACGAAAGCAGAAGACAGTGAGAAGAATGAGGGAGGATAACTTCTCAAGAGTACTGAGCGATGACGACTTTACTGCAGATTCTTTATCTGGCAAGAACAACACTCTTAAAAATATAGAGTTTAAAAAGAAAAAGAATGAGTGAGAGCTAAAGTGATTCTATGCAGTCTAAAAATAAGTTATCCAGTGATGGTTATCATGTGAAATCAAAGGCAGTGAAAGGCACAAGTCATAGTGACATCGTAAAATCAAATTCATCCAAGTAATTGGAGCTACTAACCTTGGATCAAACATGATTACCTCTTATTCCCCCAGACACAGTTTGATGCCTACGGGCTTAACACTTCCCCGTGAAAATAATATCAGTAAGTAAAAAATAAGTTTTGACTATATGATATCCCAGCAGCAACGATAATTACTCAGACACATGTTATGCCAGCCTGGAAGATTCCAAAATCTATCAGAAAGAATGAAGTCTTAAATATCCCGATTATTGCCTCCACTTAATAAATTTTTTTATTAAGTTCAAATCCAAGGAGGAAAGTACTTTTAATACCAATGATCAAGATTACTTCAGCATCAAGGCATCTTACAAAGCTGAATTCCAGGGACAGTATCCAGTTCTTAATTTTTATCAAGCAATGTTATCCACTGGTTGGAAGAAAATATACAGTTGTAATTATTTTAATAAAAAGCATAAAAACAATGCAGCTTAACTAATATAAAAAAATTTACAATCACTGCAACAAAAGGAAACAGCTTTGGCCCTGGTGCCATTCCTTGGGAACCCAGTGCTTCAGTAGTTTGTGTGTGCACTAAAGAAGGGCTCTCTAGCCCACTGCTTGATGGAGTGCCGTTTGCATGCGTGTTGAAATTGCTCTCTAGCCCACTGTGTAATGGGGTAATGTGTGTGTGTACTGTAGTGGTCTGTAGCTCACTTGATGGGGCAGTATGTGACACTTCCTTGTTTAATGAGTTAGTGCTTGAGCCATTGCTTGATGGTGCCTTTTCTAACGAGTCAATATTGAAATGGGTGGGGCTTCTTGAAGTAAAAAATTCTAAAGTTGTGTTCTGGGTTCTTGTCCCCACTGGCACGACACTCTGAAGGCTCATGCTAATAAGTTCTGATGTAACAAGAGTTGCCTCTTCTGAGAAAATGGGCACTGTATTCGATACTGGCACTTCCATAAGGATACTAAGTGTGCCCTCTGCAGGTTCCACCATGACACTCTCGTTAACTTCAGGAGTTTCCATTTCTGATGAAGTTTCATTTATCTCACTGGGTCGCATCTTTGCAGCCTGTAGTTTAATGCCATTTGATGTTACACTCCTGTAAATAGTTGAAATGAGTGATTGCAGTTGTTAATATGTCCTATCAACAAACCGGCCGTATCCCACAGAGGCAGGGTGGCCCAAAATGAAAAACTAAAGTTTCTCCTTTTAAATTTAGTAATACATATATATATAGAGAAGGGGTTACTAGCCCCTTGCTCCTGGCATTTTAGTCTTACAAAACGCATGGCTCACGGAGGAAGAATTCTGTTCCACTCACGTGGAGAAAAGAGGAAATAAACAAGAACTAGTAAGAAAATAGATGAAAACCCAGAGGGGTGTGTATAAATGCTTGTACATGCATGTGTTGTGTGGCCTAAGTGTAACTAGAAGTAGCAAGATGTACCTGAAACCTTGCAGGTTTGAGAAAAAAAACACCAGCAATCCTACTGTCATGTAAAACAATTACAGGTTTCGGTTTCACACTCGCTTGGCAGGACGGTAGTACCTCCCTGGGTGGTTGCTGTCTACACACCTACTACCTAATTGTAATATAAATATATACTTTAAACTTTTAAATGTCGATGAAGAAAGGGAGGCGGTAATTTCATGCACTAGTCAAGGAGGTATAACATCTTTTAGGAGTGAGGAAGAGCAGGATGAGTGTGGGGAGGTACGCGAGGCATTACGTAGAATGAAAGGGGCTAAAGCTGCAGGAACTGACGGGATCATGGCAAATGTTAAAAGCATGGGAGAAATTGTGTTGGAGTGGTTGGTATTTTTGTTTACTAAATGTATGAAAGAGGGAAAGGTACCTAAGGATTGGCAGTGTGTGTATAGTTCCTTTATATAAAGGGAAGGGTGACAAAAGATTGTAAAAATTATAGTTTTTAGTTTGATATCTTTATTATGCACCCCATACCCATCCTGTGGGCGGTAGTCAAAAGATTACAGAGGTACATAATGGGTCCAGGGACTGGACCCCAAAGTTATGATAGCTGAGCAAGTTACAAAGGTAATGAACTAACAAGCTACAAAGATAATGAACTCACAAGTTACAAAGGTAATGAAAATTATAGGGGAATAAGTTTACTGAGTATACCAGGTAAAGTGTATGGCAGGGTTATTATTGAAAGAATTAGAGGCAAGACAGAGTAGGATTGCAGATGAGCAAGGAGGCTTTAGAGTGGGTAGGGGATGTGTAGATCAAGTGTTTACAGTGAAGCATATATGTGAACAGTATTTAGATAAAGGTAGAGAAGTTTTCATTACATTTATGGATTTAGAAAAGGCATACGAGAGTGGATAGAGGAGCAATGTGGCAGATGTTGCAAGTGTATGGAATAGGTAGTAAGTTACTGAAGGCTGTAAAGTTTTTATGAGGATAGTGAGGCTCAGGTTAGGGTGTGTAGGAGAGAGGGAGATTACTTCCCGGTAAAAGTAGGTCTTAGACAGGGATGTGTAATGTCACCATGGTTGTTTAATATATTTATAGATGGGGTTGTAAAAGTAAATGCTAGGGTTTTGGGGAGAAGAGTGGGATTAAATTATGGGGAATCAAGTATAAAATGAGAGTTGACAGTTACTTTTTGCTGATTATACTGTGCTTATGGGAGATTCTAAAGAAAAGTTGCAAAGGTTAGTGGAAGAGTTTGGGAGGGTGTGTAAAGGTAGAAATTTAAAGTGAACAAAGATAAGAGTAAGGTGATGAGGGTATCAAACGATTTAAATAAAGAAAAATTGGATATCACATTGGAGAGAGGGATTATGGAAGTAAATGTTTTCAGATATTTTGGAGTTGACTTGTCAGCGGATGGATTTATGAAGGATGAGGTTAACCATAGAATTGATGAAGAAAAAAAGGCGAGTGGTGCGTTGAGGTATCTGTGGAGACAAAAAACATTACCCATGGATGCAAAGAAGGGAATGTACTAAAGTATAGTGGTACCAACACACTTATATGGGTGTGAAGCATGGGTTGTAAATGCTGCAGCAAGGAGGAGGCTGGAGGCAGTGGAGATGTCCTGTCTACGGGACATGTGTAGTGTAAATATTATGCAGAGAATTCAGGGTGTGGAAATTAGGTGGTGTGGAGTTACTAAGTATTAGTCAGGGTTGTTGAGGTGGTTTGGTCATTGAGAGAGAATGGATCAAAGTAGAATGACTTGGAGAGGTATAAATCTGTAGGGAAAGGAAAGGTTGGAGGGAGAGGGGTAAAGGTTGTTTTGTGGGCAAGGGGCTTGGACTTCCAGCAAGTGTATTAGATAGGAGTGAATGGAGACAAATGGTTTTTGGGACCTGACGAGCTGTTTGAGTGTGAGCAGGGTAATATTTAGTGAAGGAATTCAGGGAATGGTTATTGATTTAGCCGAACTTTAGTCCTGGAAATGGAAAGTACAATGCCTGCACTTTAAAGGAGGTGTCTGGGATAGTGACAGTTGGGAGGGCCTATTCTAAACTGTAGTATCTGAGCGCCTCTGCAATGACAGTGATTATGTATGAGTGAGGTGAAAGTGTTGAATGATTATGAAAGTATTTTCTTTTTGGGGATTTTTTCTCTTTTGGGTCACCCTGCCTCGGTGGGAGAGCCGACTTGTTGAAAAATATATATATATATACATTAATCAAATAAACTTATGATCATGACAATTAATAGAATATTTATGGACTTTCTAAACCTGTAAGGGTCATACAACACCTGGGGAAAAAAGAGTTATCACCACCTTCAAAGAAAGTGGCATAACCATGCAAACTGTACTAGCATGCTACTCACCAGTTTGAGTAAAATATATCTGAGGAAGGTTGAACCAAGTCAAAGAAAGATTGCCTGTCTGACTGCATCCTGAGTGTGCGTAGCAGGTCAGAGGTAGTGTTCATCTCTACTCCATATACCAACCACTCTGTTTCCTCTAAACAAGAGCCAGGAACATTGCCACTGCAAGCACAAAGTACATTTTTAAGCAAGAAATTAAAATGTATGCAACTGGCATTCAAAAACTTTTTTACATCATTGACAGATTTACTTTAAAATATTCGTTGGTAAACACTTGCCTGGGTCATATAGCACCTGGAAAATGGTATGCAGGAAGAGGTTAAGAAAGTATAAGTGAGGAAAGAGGATAATTCCAATTCTTTAGACCAAGAGGCTATATGACACTGGTGGGTTTACCACTTAGTTTTGATTATAGACTAAAGAGGCCTTCAACACCTTAGTACCCCTACATTGAAGGGTTTAGTCTAAATTTATATCAGTGTTAGGTGGAAGAAAGCTACAACTTCAGAGGCTGAGGAAGGAGGGGACAAGAGTAAGTTCAGGGTGTATGATAATGGTAGAATATCTGCAATGTTTGGTAAAAGGACATGTGCATCTAATGCGACATTTTATTGTGGTAACGTTTTACTCTTCAGGAACTTGTCAAAGCTCCTGCAGAGCAAAACATTGCCACAGTAAATAATTGCATTAGTTGCACGTGTTCTTTTACATAACAGGGTGTATGATCACTGACTTGTACCAGCAGCAGAGCTCATCCACTGACCTGTACTGATAGTAGGGCTGGTCCACTGGAGGCAGGAGGTCTTCCATGGTTAAGGTCATCTTTTGGGTCTCATTGTTAAGCAATTTTACAATATCAGCAATTGCCTTCTGAAAGTAATTTTAACAAGATTTATGGTCACTGTGTAAACTAACTCCTATGGGTTTAATATTTGCCCATGAATATAATCAACGTAGTATGAACAAATGTTATTGTCAGTATCTCTTCCAGTATATTAAGTGTATATTATTAGGAAAGTGGTAAATCCATCGAGATCATGGACAATGGGAAAAATTATTTGACCAGAAGAGTATTTAATTTCTTCGATCAAAACCCTTTGCCAGCATCAAGGCACTCCGTTGAAGGGTAACTAGACTAAGCATACCACTTCCCCCACCCTTTAGGGTCACACCAGCATCAAGACCCCCTCCCATCCCTTTTAAAGGGTCATTATCTCAACCGTTTGCCAGTCCAAACTTTCCTCCGCCCACTTCCCCCTAAACTCTTGTACTATGTTCTCAAATTCTTCACCCCATTAAGGTTACTTAGCACGGAGGGGCACAAACCCCACCACAATATAATCCAGCACTGGAAGCATAAACCCCAACAGTAAGGTGACCCACCACAATATGATCCAGCACAGGAGATGGTGACAACCCCTATAGTATTATGATCCAGCATCACAAGGTACTACTGCAAAATGTAATCTCGTCACCTAACACTTCCCCAGATTCTTTCAAGTGACCCTTTCCCATGTACTTTTGAGAAGCCACATTGTATCACCACTTTCCAACCCAGTGATCAGTGTATGATTCCACCTAATCCTTACTCCCCATCCCCCTTTCCTTCAATGGGATTCCTTAATGCTGGTCATGTGACTTTGGACACAAGCAATTTTTGGACAAGCAATTGAACTTTTCCTTCTTCCTTGAATCTAACCTGATTGTCTACCATTCTCCAGGTGCTGTCTAAGATTTCAGTGCTTTCCCATACCCTTGTTCTTACCTGTAAATTGAATCTAACCTATTACACAGTTTCTTATCTTTTTCCTTATTGTATTTTTATTGCCTACTATGCTTAATTGAAGCTCTTAATGAGCACAATTAGCCATAACTATCAGTAGTGAGGTGGGTATTATCACCTGGTATGGCGTTTCAGGGAGACTAGGTTGCTCCTCCACGGAATGTGCTAACACACCCACAGCCACCGGCGTCTTAGTCATGCTGCCTTGAGTGCGACGCAGGTAATGTTGAATTTCCATGTCAGATCTTTTTCCTATTAAAAAAACATTCAATAAATATTTTTTTCAACCTACATGCACTTACCGGACAAGTTTATAACATACTTTTCCTTTATAATCGTTCACATGAACTTTTAAGTTAGAAGTCCTTTCAATGAGTATAAGTTCCAAAGTCAGGACTTTTCCCTAATTCTGAGTCGGTTGTATTTCGGTCACTTGAGCGATGTGCTAAAGGTAGCCCTAAATTGCATTAGCCCAGCCTCCTGAACCTTAATGCACACGACACACTGGACATAGGGACAGAACCCACCTAGGCAGAAGAAAAGGCACAGAAAATAGGAAAGGTAAAGAGATAAAGATCAGGTCAAGTCACATGTGCTCTGAAGTTAAGAGTGACAACGTAAAGAGGAAGGCACCTACATTATTATTACAATAAAAAAAGTGCTAAACCACAGGGGTCATATAGCGCAGCAGGTTAAGGTAGGATTCAGGGAGAATGGGTTGTAAGAGGGAGAGGGATGATTAGTAGGGTATGGAGTGCAGCAGGACTGGATAGTGCAGGGAGAGAGGATAGGAAGAGATTGAGGTAGAAGGGACTTAGGGGAGTGCTAGAGGTGATTAAGGAGGGTCCATCAGCAAGAAGGGAAGGTAAAGAAAGGGCCGTAGAGCGAAGACGACGGAGGTAAATTCTGCGTGCTCTTAGAGTGGGCAGTCCAACAGATACTAGAACCTGACTATTTACAGAGGGGCAGGGAGCCTCTCCATGAGATACCCGTGAGTAAGACTAGTGTGTCCGATGCAAAGACGAGGGAGGGTAGTCTCCCAGCCTCGACATTGGTGACAAGAATGCCAGAAACCTATACTCGATTTAATAGTATGAAGTTTGTTATTTAGCAGGTCAGACCAGCGTTGTTGCCAACAGGTGCAAAGGTGGGTAGCAATGACCGCAAAATAGTCTGTGAATGGAACACCTCTCTATGAAACTGGAAGGTCATGTACTGCTGACCGCACAGCAGTGTCTGCCTGTTCATTGCCCTGCACGTCATGACCAGGGACCCAACAAAAAACTATCTTTGTGCTTGCTAGATACGGCGTAACCAAAGTTGGATACGAAGAACTAGGGGGTGAGGTGTATCAATTTTACGGATAGCCTGTAAAGCACTAAGGGAGTCTGAAACGACCACAAATGGTGACACAGGCAAAGATGAAATACGGATAAGTGCCACAAGAATGGCATACAATTCAGCCGTATTATTATTATAATCAAATAGAAGCGCCAAACCACAGGGGTTATACAGCTCAATTCAGCCGTAAATATGCTAGCCGAGGGTAATAGATGCCCTCGCACGACGCTGTCCAAGAAGACTGCTGCGAATCCGACGCCGTCAGATGACTTTGAACCATCGGAGTACACTGCGATGGCATGGGAATGAGAACGGAAGTGGACTAGAAAAAAAGGATGGAATCTTCGCTTCTACATAGAGGCTCTCAACCGGGGAAGAACGAAATGCACCAAGGCATAAACGCAATCCCTGGTGATGGAAGGGATTAAGGCTGGAAAGAGTAGCAGGAGAGGCTGCTGAATATATCTGGTCACCATAATCGAGTTTCGATAATATTAAGGCTGAATGCAGGCGAAGGAGAGTTCTACGATCAGCCCCCCATGAAAGATGTGCGAGGGTTTTTAGGAGGTTTAGCCAGCTATGACAAGTTGCCTTCAGAGGTAATGCGAGGTTTCCAGGACAATCGACGGTCAAACAGGAGGCCGAGAAACCTGACTATCACGTTCTGGGAAACGTGAGCCGTATAGGTACAATGGATGATCAGAGACCACTGAAAGTCTAGTAAATGTAATTTGATGAGTTTTGCCATTAGAAAATTTAAACCCGTGAGTGGTGGCCCAATCTGAAATCCAGTTGATGGCATGCTGGAGGGAACCTGCAATGAGGTGACAGTCAGCACCCACACAAGCTATAGCAAAGTCATCCACATAAAGTGATGACCAAATATTGGATGGGAGAACAGATGCCAGATTATTTATAGCAAGCAGAAAGAGCTGTGCTTAGAACAACCCTGGGGGACACCTTCAGCTTGGAAAATTTCCAGGGAAAGCTCATTACCAACCCGGACACTGAAATGTCTTTCAGTTAAGAAGGCCTTAAGGAAAAATGGTAGATTGCCTCGGAGGCCTAAGGAGTGGGCCTGGGCTAAGATATTATACCTCCAAGTTGTGTCATAAGCCTTCTCAAGGTCGAAAAAGATGGCGATAACCGATTGGTTATTAGCAAAGGCATTTCGAATATGTATGCAAGCACAGTAAGGGGTCAATGGCAGAACGGCCCTTACGAAAGCCATATTGACTAGTGCAGAGACTATTGTGCATCTCTAAATACCACATCAAATGTCTATTAACTAGACGTTCCATCACCTTGCAAACTGCACTGGTAAGAGCGATGGGACGGTAGTGAGAGGTATCACATCCCGTAGTACCTGGTTTCCGAAAAGGGAGAATAGCAGACTTTACAGCTGGAGAACTACTCCTTGCGACCATACAAGATTAAAGAGTCGTAAGAGAACAGTAAGAGCAGACTTGTGTAAATGCTGTAGCATACGAATATGTATGCCATCTGGCCCAGCTGCCGATGATTGGCAAGCAGTGCTTGTTGCCTCCAGTTCTTGAGTAAAAGGCACACAAGATTCTTCTCTGAGAGAAGAAAAATCTAAGGGCTTTAACTCACTGGCAGACTTAGAAGAAAGGAACAAGGGGCATAGATGGAGCCCCTGAGAAATGCGGACCAGACGATTACCAATTTCAGTGGCAACGGCAAGAGGGTGTGCTATATCGACACCGGCAACCTGAAGAACAGGAGCCGGGTCGGAAGAGAATTTACCACTCAATTTCCGCACTTTCTTCCAGACTGCACTCATTGAGGAATCCGAAGTGATGGTAGAAATGTAATCTCGCCAGCAAGTGCGTTTAGCGTCACGTATGACATGGCGAGCAATTGCTCTCTTCTGCTTAAAATCAAGGAGTCTCTCTGTGGTTCTGTTATAACGATACCTGCCCCATGCAGCGCATTTCAAATATACTGCCCGAGCACAAGCAGGCGAACACGAAGGCACGCACTTCTGAGAATGCTTGCCCGAGGTTTGGGGGATAGAATGTGAAGCTGCTGTGAAGACTGAGGACGAAGAGAGATGTAAAACCTCATCAATGGAGGACGAGGAAGGAACCTCATGAAAAGCAGTAAGATATGTGTAAAGGTCCCATTTTGCCCAGTCAAATTGCCAGCGTGGGCTACGAGGAGATGGAAAATACGAAGGGGACTTAAGGATGAGTGGGAAATGATCGCTGTCATGCAAGTCCGGGAATATAGACCAGGTGAAGTCTGGGACAGTTGAGGAAGAGCAGATGGAGAGATCGATGCAGGAGAAAGAATGAGTTCGAGGATCAAAATTGGTGGGAGTACCCATATTTAAAACATGGAGGGGGAGAAAAGGAAGAAATGCCTTCAACTGAACGCCATGGGAGTCACAGCGCGACCCTCCCCGGAGAAAATGGTGTGCGTTAAAATTGCCAAGTAATAGAAGGGGTGGCGGCAAGGAAGAAACCAGAAAATCAACATCTGGGATAGACAATGCCCGCGAAGGGGAGAGATATAAAGAACAGTGTATACCACTTATTCAAGTGGATACGGGCTGTGGTGTAATGTAGAGAAGAACGCACAGCTGACTGTATGGAACACCAGTGCGTATAAGAAAAGCACTTTCGTTAAAGGTTCCATCGGAAAAAGGATCCGATGAATACAACAAATCATAGCCTGAAAACTGCTGGATAACAAGTGGATTGTAATTTGGGTTCTTGCAAACAGACCCCAACAGGGGAAAACTGGGAAAGCAACACCTGAAGCTCACCCTGGTTACCCCTGAAGCCTCTGATATTCCACTGCAAATAAGCCATGATTTAGGGAGAAAGATACAAGTCGAAGTTAGAGGTATCTATGGACTAGGGTTAGAAAAGTCTACGTGTGGAGGCAGCGGAAGACCTGTAATCAGAGGAGTGGGACTTTGAAGGAAGGAGAGGTGTAGACAAAGAGGAGGAACCAAAGGTGGAGCGGTGTCCTTAAACATTCCAGACTAATAAATTCTGCGATAGCTTCCAGTGTTTCAGAAGACAGATGCAGAATGTGGGACTAGATTAGAAATGGAAGGAGAGTGAACAACCATCGGGGAGACTATAGACTGTACTAAAGTAGAGGGCGAGGAGATGGAAGAGGAAACTAAGTGGCCTGGGAGGGGACAGGAGTGGAAGCAGCCTGGGAGGGGACAGGAGTGGAAGCAGCCTGGGAGGGGACAGAAGTGGAAGCAGCCTGGGGAGGGGCAATCAAGGAAGGAACTTGGGAGGGGACAGGGGATGATATTGAACGAGGAGGATGAACCTCCACACACGCTACAGAACTAGTCTGAGGCGAAGAACCCGGCAATGGTGATTTTTTGCCGGACTTATAAGAAGGGGGGTGGTGAGAATTAGGTGGATGAGGGCGTGTAGACACAGAACTGTGCGAGTGAGTAGAGGAAGGAGTGTGGACAGTATGGGATGCCGAGGTAGGGACCTCGGAGCAAAGAACAGCAAAAGGATTCGAGACAGGGGTGACTGAGGATGGGGCAACCACAGAGGAAACCGTGGAAGTTTGGACCCTAGAAGTGAGGGGATGATTAGCAATACGAGAATAGGAAATACGGGGAAGTCTCCCTTAAAGGCGTTGATGAGAGATGGCCATAGCATAAGAGAAGCCTTCCACCTCTGAGAATGAATTTCCCGCTCATTTAGGTAAACCTGACAACGGCGAGAGTACGATGGATGCGCCTCATGACAGTTAAGGCAAGAGGGAGGTAGATTACAAGGACTGGCATGGTCGTTGGCACCAGACTGGGCATTCAGCCATGGACCTGCAATATTTTGCTGGATGACCAAAATGCCAGCAGTTTATACACTGTTGCGGTGTAGGGGGTCACCTTTCGAACTTTTAACCAGGCGACCTGCAATGTAGACAGAGGGTGGAAGTTCACGGCAGTCAAATGTCAAACGAGCTATAGTGGAAGGATAACGTCTTCGCTTACGGGCAGGGAGGACAAAAGTGTCAACTTTAAGTATAGGGAGGTCTTGGGAGCTCAAGCTGCTCCAGAATGTCATCACGTCTGGAAATTCCGTTGGACAATGGAGTGGGGTAAAATGACAGTACCACTACAAAAATTGAGAGAATGATGCTTGTCAATAGTGATAGGAATAGTATCTATGGTCGTAAGGAGGGAAAGATTGCGAGCTTGGCCAGCATTCTGGACTGTGATGATGCGAGTGTCGCTCTTGAGATCTTTACCTACATGGCGTAGGAGAGCTCTACCAATACTATGATCGGAAAGAAAGATAGGTATTAGGAGAGGTCGGTCGTAGAGTAAAAAAAACTTTGTCCATTGAGTAGTGTGAAACAAAGTGTTTAAGGGGAGTGCATGACGTGCTGGTCGTTTCTGAAATGAATGAGAAGTGTCGAATCGTCATGCAAGGGTCTTGGTCATTTGGGTGTTGGACCGGAGGTGGTCCGACGTGCGATGGGCGAGCAATCCAAAAATTGCCGCACCATTGAGGGAGAAGCCGGAATCAAGGTCAGAGAAGAGCAAGGTCGGAACCCCGGTACCTGAAGCAGGTGACGAACCGGCACCAGCAAGAGGTACAGGGTTATTAGAGGTGTCCGAAGAGTTGTCCGTTAACGAGGTAGGGTCAGAACTGGGTGCGGTATCAAGAAGGGCCCGGGGGTAGGTTCACAGATTAGGGCATCCATGGTTAGGTTACTTTTTATTTAAAAAAAAAAAAAATGGGGGGGGGGGAACGTGGAGGAATAGCTCCTAGGAGGAATGAAAGGGGCGTAAATCCCCCTCCGCACCCAAGAGGACCTCAACACCGCAAGTAGTGCAGATGCTGCATGGAACCCATGCTATACCCTACCCTTCATGCCAGTAAACCAGCAATCCGGGATAGCAACCTTACATCCACCGAGCCACCTCGGCGGACAAGAGAGAGTGGCCGGATACCCACCACAAAGCATACCGCCTTTAGCCACCACCCCCGGAATCCGAAAGGTGGCCTCCAAAGATACACCCATCGCCCGAATGATACCCATGGCCACTCCCCGGGAGACCGGAGAGGGATCAGGACATCCCCAGGGGATCCATATTCCACAGCAAACTACACCACCAAGAACCTCAACAGAATGGGATGGACCACTGGACCACGGTACCCTTCCCCCTACCTAGGAGCTAGAATGCCTGTGGAGAGAAGCTCCCAGGGTAAAAATGGGAAGGGAATAAGGGAGGGATGAGGAGGAGGAAAGGGAAAAGGGAGGATGGGGAAGATGGGAAAGGGAAGGGAGGATTGGGGTGGTAATTAGGTTCGGTCTGAGGAAGAAGACCAAGAGGTCCAATTCCTCAGACCAATAGCCTCTTTACCACGACAAGGAGCCCCCCTTAAAGAGGAAGGCACCTACAGAGAAAGCCAGGACTAAGATTCATATTAGGAAAGTTGTGTATAAGGTATGCTCCAACAAGACAGCGTCTATGAAGGCTAGAAGGATACAAGACTGGACATTGAAGGTTGACTTATTTTGCCTCCGAAGCGGCTGGTTTATTGTGCATCCCTATATTCATCTTGTGGACAGTATACACGAAAGGACGGAGCTAGGCTTTAAAAAAGAAGATGACTAGCAGGAGTATTTCTGGATTTATATCTACAATTTGTCTTATCCGTTGCAAGTATATTTAGGATATTTATTATATACCTATCTTATTCTCAATAAGATGCATTAACAAAACGTAGGTTAAGGCTGACCACACTTATCTAGTTTGATCTGTACATCTGCCAAAGTGCCGTTAGTGCTTGCAACCAAGTCTATTATATGCCTGGCTACTTATTAGTCTTAACATTGCAAGTTACTGCCTAATTCTTAATGCTTGACAGACATTTAAGTTGTATTCTACATTTTCCTTCAGGGTAATTAGTTATTTTGGATAATTTATCAACTACCAATGAGGAATGATTCCATGTGACTGAATCCATAAAAACTGCACATTTATTATTTTCTGACTACAAGCGCTGTATAATCCCTGCGGGTTTAGCGCTCCCCCATGATTATAATACCTACTACAATGAGCATTTTAAGGCATTACGAGAATAGTGCCTCAGTGACGGTGGCATCAGTAACCAACCTCTTATTAACTTTAGCGCCATTAGGATGGCATCAATTCAGATTGTTATATATGCTATGCTATTATGTGCTATTGTAACTGGTATATCTAAACGATAGTATTATGAAGATTTGTGATTATGTATTATTATATTATTATAATCAAATAGAAGCGCTAAACCACAGGGGTTATACAGCGCTGCAGGTTATTGCAGGATGCAGGGAGAGTGGGTTGTAAGAGGGAGATGGATGATTAGTAGGGTATGGAGTGCAGATGACGGTGGATAGTGCAGGGATGGAGGGTAGCAAGAGATCGAGGTAGAAGGGACTGAGGGAGGTGCTAGAGTTATAATCTTCAGAGTTTGTGTAGTAAGTCAGTTTCTGTCAAAAAGTCAAAGAGAGTCAGGATTAAAGGAGGGTCCATCTGTAAGAAGGGAAGGTAAAGAAAGGGCCGCAGAGCGAAGACGTCGTTGGAGGTAAATTCTACGTGCTCGTTGATAGAGTGGGCAGTCCAACAGGATATGTCGAACAGACACTGGAACCTGACAATGCTCACAGAGAGGGGCAGGGAGCCTCTCCATGAGATACCCGTGAGTAAGACGAGTGTGGCCGATGCGAAGACGGGAGAGTGTAGTCTCCCAACCTCGACATTGGTGACAAGAAGGCCAGAAACCTATAACTGGTTTAATTGAATGAAGTTTATTATTCAGCAGGTCAGACCAGCGTTGTTGCCAACGGGTGCGAAGGTGGGTAGCAATGACTGCAAAATAGTCCGTGAAAGGAACACCTCTATATGAAACTGGTAGGTCATGTACTGCTGACCGCGCAGCAGTGTCTGCCTGTTCATTGCCCTGTACGTCAACATGACCAGGGACCCAACAAAAGACAATATCTTTATGCTTGCTAAAGATACGGCGTAACCAAAGGTGGATACGAAGAACTAGGGTTTGAGGTGTATCAATTTTACGGATAGCCTGTAAAGCACTAAGGGAGTCTGAAACGACCACAAATGGTGATACAGGCATAGATGCAATACGGATAAGTGCCACAAGAATGGCATACAATTCAGCCGTAAATATGCTAGCGAGGGTAATAGATGCCCTCGTACAAGCTGTCCGGAAACACTGCTGCAATCCGACGCCGTCAGATGACTTTGAACCATCGGTGTATACTGCGATGGATGGGAATGAGAACGGAAATGGTCTAGAAAGAAAGAGCGAGAAGCCGCCGTAGGCAGTTGGGCTTTGCGCAAGGTAGAGGAATAGAACAGACACGGACAGCAGGAACTTCCCAAGGGGGTAGGGAAAGGGTGAGTCACATGAACATATAAAGGGGAAGCTGAAGGGAAGACAGAGTGAATGAGACGAAGAGAAAAGGGACGAAGTAAACAGGGGCGACGAACAAATAACGAGTGTCTACTAACATCTGTGACAATCCTATACATGGAAGGATTGCGGAGGTCATGAGAGCGAACATAATAGCGAATGCAATGTGCATCACGACGATCGGATAAGATGGAATGTTAGCTTCACATAGAGGCTCTCAACCGGGAAGAACGAAAAGCACCAAGGCATAAGCGTAATCCCTGGTGATGGATGGATTAAGGCTGGAAAGAGTGGCAGGAGAGGCCCAATATATCTGGTCACCATAATCGAGTTTCGATAGAATTAGGGCTGAATGTAGGCGAAGGAGAGTTCTACGATCAGCCCCCATGAAAGATGTGGAGGGTTTTAAGGAGGTTCAGCCGGTATGACAAGTCGCCTTCAGAGAGGTAATGGAGGTTTCCAGGACAATCTGGTCAAACAGGAGGCCGAGAAACCTGACTGTATCATGTTCTGGGATACGTGAGCCGTATAGGTACAATGGATGATCAGAGACCACTGAACGTCTAGTGAACGTAATTTGATGAGTTTTGCCACTAGAAAATTTAAACCCGTGAGTGGTGGCCCAATCAGAAACCCGGTTGATGGCATGCTGGAGGGAAACTGCAATGAGGTGACAGTCAGCACCTGCACAAGCTATAGCAAAGTCATCCACATAGAGCGATGACCAAATATTGGATGGGAGAACAGATGCCAGATTATTTATAGCAAGCAGAAAAAGTGTTGTGCTCAGAACACATCCCTGGGGAACACCTTCAGCTTGGACAAATTCCGGGAAGAGTTCATTACTAACCCGGACCCGGAAATGTCTGTCAGTTAAGAAAGCCTTAAGAAAGAATGGTAGGTTGCCTCGGAGGCCTAAGGAGTGGGCCTGGGCCAAGATATTATATCTCCAAGTTGTATCATAAGCCTTCTCAAGGTCGAAAAAGATAGCGATAACCGAATGGTTATTCGCAAAGGCATTACGAATATACGTATCCAAGCGCAGCAAGGGGTCAATGGCAGAACGGCCCTTACGGAAACCATACTGACTAGGGGAGAGACTATTGTGAGTCTCTAAATACCACATCAAACGTCTATTAACTAGACGTTCCATCACCTTGCAAACTGCACTGGTAAGAGCGATGGGACGGTAGTGAGAGGGATCACGTCCCGTAGCACCTGGTTTTCGAAAAGGGAGAACAATAGCAGACTTCCACAGCTGGGGAATAACTCCTTGCGACCATATAAGATTAAAGAGTCGTAAGAGGACAGTAAGAGCAGACTGATGTAAATGCTGTAGCATACGAATATGTATGCCGTCTGGCCCAGCTGCCGATGATCGGCAAGCAGAGAGTGTTGCCTCCAGTTCTTGAAGGGTAAAAGGCACATTATAGGATTCTTCTCTAAGAGAAGAAAAATCTAAGGGCTTTAACTCGCTGGCAGACTTAGAAGAAAGGAACGAGGGCATAGATGGAGCCCCTGAGAAATGCGGACGAGATGATTACCAATTTCAGTGGCAACGGCAAGAGGGGTGTATATCGACACCAGCAACCTGAAGAACAGGAGCCGGGTCGGGGAGAATTTACCACTTAACTTCCGCACTTTCTTCCAGACTGCACTCATCGAGGAAGCCGAAGTGACAGTAGAAACGTAATCTCGCCAGCAAGTGCGTTTAGCATCACGTATGACACGACGAGCAATAGCTCTCTTCTGCTTGAAATCAAGGAGTCTCTCTGTGGTTCTGTTATATCGATACCTGCCCCATGCAGCACGTTTCAAACGCACTGCCCGAGCACAAGCAGGAGACCACCAAGGCACGCACTTCTGAGGATGCTTGCCCGAGGTTTGGGGAATAGAATGTGAAGCCGCTGTGAAGATGGAGGACGAAAAGAGATGTAAAACCTCATCAATGGAGGACGAGGTAGGAACCTCATGAAAGGCAGAAAGATGTGCGTAAAGGTCCCATTTCGCCGGTCAAATTGCCAGCGTGGGCAATGAGGAGGTGGAGAAAACAGAGGGGACTTAAGGATGATTGGGAAATGATCGCTGTCATGTAAGTCCGGGAGGACAGACCAGGTGAAGTCAAGGACAGTTGATGAAGAGCAGATGGAAAGATCGATGCAGGAGAAAGAATGAGTTCGGGGATCAAAATGGGTAGGAGTACCCGTATTTAAAACATGGAGGGAAGAGAAGCAAGAAATGCCTCCAACTGAATGCCACGGAGTCACAGTGCGACCCTCCCCAGAGAAAGTGGTGTGCGTTAAAATCGCCAAGTAAGAGAAGGGGTGGCGTAAGGAAGAAACTAGAAAATCAACATCTGGGATAGACAATGCCCGAAGGGAGAGATATAAAGAACAGAGTGTATACCACTTATTCAAGTGGATACGGGCTGCGGTGTAATGTAAGGAAGAAGGGACATAGAGCTGACGGTATGGAACATCAGTGCGTATAAGAAGAGCACTTTCGTTAAAGGTTCCATCGGAAAAAGGATCCGATGAATATAACAAATTATAGCCTGAAAAGGGCCTGATAACAGTAGATTGTAATTTGGGTTCTTGCAAACAGACCCCAATAGGGAAAACTGGGAGAGCAACACCTGAAGCTCACCCTGTTACCCTGAGGCCCGGATATTCCACTGCAAATAAGCCATGATTTAGGGAAAGAAAGATATAAGTCGAAGTGAGAGGAAGCTATGGACTAGGGTTAGAAAAGTCCACGTGTGGAGGCAGCGGAAGATCTGTAATCAGAGAGGGAGGAGGACGTTGTGAAGGAAGAGGGGGTTGAGACGAAGAAGAGAGATGAGGAACCTCAGATGGAGTAGTGTCCATCATCGGTCCAGAAATATATTCTGCAATAGCTTCCAGTGTTTCGGAAGTCAAAGATGCAGAATGTGGGACTACATTAGAAATGGAAGAAGAGTGAGCAACGATCGGGAGTCTATAGACTGTACTAAAGGAGAGGGCGAGGAGATAGAAGGGGAAACTGTCGAAGGGGCTTGGGAGGGGACTGGGGATGAAGGTAGTGTACGAGGAGGAGGATGAACCTCCACACACGTTACAGAACTAGACGGAGGCGAAGAACCCGGCAGTAGGGATTTTTTGCCGGGCTTATGAGAAGAATGGGGGCGCTGAGGTTTAGGAGAATGACGAGGACGTGTAGACTCAGAACTGTGCGAGTGAGTAGAGGAAGGAGTGTGGATAGTATTGGATGCCGAGGTAGGGACCTCAGAGCCAAGAACATCAAAAGGATTCGAGACAGGGGTGACTGAGGAAGAGGCGACCACAGAGGAAGCCGTGGAAGTTGGGACCCCAGAAGCGGGGCGACGTTTAGCAATGCGAGAATAGGAAATACGGGGAAGTCTCCCATGAAGGCGTAGATGAGAGACGGCCATAGCATATGAGAAGCCTTCCGCCTCTTTGAGGCAACGGGTTTCCGCTCATTCAGGTAAACCTGACAACGGCGAGAATATGATGGATGTGCCTCATGACAGTTAAGGCAAGAGGAGGTAAAGTACAAGAAGGACTGGCATGGTCGTCGGCACCACAGACTGGGCATTCGGCCATGGACCCGCAATATTTCGCTGGATGACCAAAACGCCAGCAGTTTCTACACTGCTGTGGTGTAGGGGTCACCTTCGAACTTGTAAACGTTGACCTGCAATATATACCGAAGGTGGGAGTTCACGGCAGTCAAACGTTAAACGAGCTACATTGCATGGAAAACGTCTTCGCTATTGGCAGGAGGGTAAAGTGTCAACCTTAAGGATAGGGAGTTCTTGGAGTTCAAGTTGCTCTAAAATGTCTTCACCACATGTCTGGAAATTCCGTTGGACAATGGTGTGGGGTAAAATGACAGTACCACTACAAGAATTAAGAGAATGATGCTTGTCAATAGTGATAGGAATAGTATCTATGGTCGTAAGAAGGAAAGATCGCGAGCTTGGCCAGCATTCTGGACCGTGATGATGCGAGTCCGCTCTTGAGAGCGTGAAAAGAGATATCTTTGCCTACATGGCGTAGGAGAGCTTTACCAATACTATGATCGGAAAGATAGGTAGTTGGAGTAGTCGGTCTGAGAGTAAAAACTTTGTCCATTGAGGAGTGTGAAACAAAGTATCTAAGGGAGTGCGCGACGTGCTAGGCGTTTCTGAGATGAACGAGAAGGAAGAGTCGAATCGTCATGTAAGGGTCGTGGTCGTTTGGATGTGGGACCGGGGTGGTCCGATGGGAGACGGCGAGCGATTCGAAAATTGCCGCACCGTCGAGGAGAAGCCGGAATCAAGGTCAGAGAAGAGCGAAGGTCAGATACGTCAAAAGGGCGGTCGGAACCCCAGTACCTGAAGCAGGTGACGAGCAGGCACCAGCAAGAGGTACAGGGGTATTAGAGTTGTCCGAAAAGTTGTCCGGGAATGAGGTAGGGTCAGAACTAGGTGCGGTATCAAGAAGGGGCCCGGGGTATTGGGTTCATGGATTGGGTCAGCCATGGTTAGGTTACTTCTTTCTTTTTATTTTTAAGAAAAAAAAGAAAGAAAAGAAAATAAAAATAAAAAAGAATAAAAAAGAGGGGAATGTGGAGGAATAGCTCCTAGGAGGAATGGAAGGGCGTAAATCCCTCCGCGCCCAAGAGGACCTCAACACCGCAAGTAGTGCAGATGCTGCATGGAACCCGTGCCATACCCTACCCTTCATGCCAGTAAACCAGCAATCCGGGATAGCAACCTCACATCCACCGAGCCACCTCGGCGGACAAAGAGAGGCGGCCGGATATCCGCCACAAAGCATACCGCCTTCGGCCACCACCCCGGAATCCTAAAGGTGGCCTCCAGAGATACACCCGTCGCCCGAAAGATACCAAGGCCACTCCCGGGAGACCGGAGAGGGAACGGGACATCCCCAGGCGATCCAGATTCCACGGCAAACTACACCACCACCAAGGACCTCAACGGAATGGGATGGACCACGATACCCTTCCCCCTACCTAGGAACTAGAATGCCTGTGGAGGGAAGCTCTCGGGTTAAAAATGGGAAGGAAATAAGGGAGGGATGAGGAGGAAGAGGAGGAAAGGGAAAAAGGGAGGATGGGGTAAATGGGAAAAGGGAGGGGGGATTGGGGGGTAATTAGGTTCGGTCTGAGGAAGAAGACCAAAAGGTCCAATTCCTCAGATCAAGAGCCTCTTCACCACAGCAAGGAGCCCCCCTTGAAGAGGTTCGAGTTTGGAGCTGCTCGTAAGTAGAGGTACCACTGTAATTTAATTATTATTCTTTAAACAAAAAGTGCTAAATCTTTATTGGTGAAATAGTGATAGTGCTATGAGAAGTCAGCACATGAGTTTACAATGTTATTCATTTTAGAGATCTAGACAAGCTTGGCCCATGGCTGGGCTCCAAAAATAAAACTGGAAAAGGGCAAGAAATGACATGTGTAGCAAAAGTACATCTTTCATTGGAACATCTATAAGAGGCTCTTGTAAATAAAACACTCGAACAATAAAAGGTTACTTTTTTTTGCAATGTGTTTGCTCATAGCCACACTTCTACCAAAACATTTGATTTCAATACACACACACACACACAAAAAAAAAAAAAATATATACAAGAGATTGTAAATGTCAGCTAGGTGTGAATATGCAAGTACTTTGAATTATGCCAGTAAATAAGTGGTTTTAATGTATAGACATATGTGCAGCATAGGAAACTATTTGGATACGTTCTGCTCACCAGAAGCTTTATAAAACTTGCAAGTAAAACATGCCTACAAAAGTTTCCTAGTGCTGCACATGTATATATCTAATAAGTTTGTGGGTACAGTAAGTCGTCAACTTACAAAAATGTTTATTATTATATTACAGTATAATAAAAAAGAAGCGCTAAACCACAAGGATTATACAGCGCAGCAGGGCAAGGTAGGATGCAGGGATAATGGGTAGTAAGAGGGAGAGGGATGATTAGGAGGGTATGGAGCACAGCGGGGTAGTGGACAGTGCAGGGATAGAGGGTAGTAAGATTATTATTATTATAATCAAATAGAAGCGCTAAACCACAGGGGTCATACAGCGCTGCAGGTTATTGCAGGATGCAGGGAGAATGGGTTGTAAGAGGGATTATTATTATTATAATCAAAAGAAGTGCTAAACCACAAGGGTCATACAGCGGCAGGGCAGGACAGGATGCAGGGAGAATAGATTGTAAGCGGGAGATGGATGATTAGTAGGGTATGGAGTGCAGCAGGACAGTGGATAGTGCAGGGAGAGAGGGTAGTAAGAGATCGAGGTAGAAGGGACTGAGGGAGGTGCTAGAGGTATAATCTTCAGAGTTTGTGTAGTAAGTCAGTTTCTGTCAAAAAGTCAACGAGAGAGTCAGGATTAAAGGAGGGTCCATCAGCAAGAAGGGGAAAGGTAAAGAAAGGGCTGCAGAGCGAAGACGACATTGTAGGTAAATTCTGCGTGCTCGTTGATAGTGGGGGCAGTCCAACAGAATATGGTGAACAGATACTGGAACCTGACAATGCTCACAGAGAGGGACAGGGAGCCTCTCCATGAGATACCCATGAGTAAGACGAGTGTGGCAGATGCGAAGACGGGAGAGTGTAGTCTCCCAACCTCGACATTGGTGACAAGAAGGCCAGAAACCTATACTCGGTTTAATAGAATGAAGTTTGCTATTTAGCAGGTCAGACCAGCGTTGTTGCCAACGGGTGCGAAGGTGGGTAGCAATGACCGCAAAATAGTCCGTGAATGGAACACCTCTATATGAAACTGGAAGGTCATGTACTGCTGACCGCGCAGCAGTGTCTGCCTGTTCATTGCCCTGTACTTCAACATGACCAGGGACCCAACAAAAAACAATATCCTTGTGTTTGCTAGAAATACGGTGCAACCACAGTTGGATACGAAGAACTAGGGGGTGATGTGTATCAAATTTTCGAATAGCCTGTAATGCACTAAGGGAGTCTGAAACGACCACAAATGGTGACACAGGCATAGATGCAATACGGATAAGTGCCACAAGAATGGCATACAATTCAGCCGTAAATATGCTAGCCGAGGATAATATATGCCCTTGCACGACGCTGTCTGGAAACAGTGCTGCGAATTCGACGCCGTCTGATGACTTAGAACCATCTGTGTACACTGCAATGGCATGGGAATGAGAATGGAAGTGGTCTAGAAAAAGAGAGCGAGAAGTCGCCGTAGGTAGTTGGGCTTTCACGCAAGGCAGAGGAAAAGAACAGACACGGACAGCAGGAACTTCCCAAGGTGGTAGGGGAAAAGGAGATGTCACATGAACATAGAAAGGTGGTAGCTGAAGGGAAGACAAGAGCGAATGTAGACGAAGAGAAAAGGGACGAAGTAAACAGGGTCGACGAACAAATAAAGAGCGTCTACTAACATCTGTGACAATCCCATACATGGAAGGATTGTGGAGGTCATGAGAGCAAACATAATAGCGTAGGCAATGTGCATCACGACGATCGGACAAAGATGGAATGTTCACTTCTACATAGAGGCTCTCAACCGGGGAAAAACGAAATGCACCAAGGAATAAACGCAATCCCTGGAGATGGATGGGATTAAGGCTGGAAAGAGTAGCAGGGGAGGCCGCCGAATATATCTGGTCACCATAATCGAGTTTCGATAAAATTAGGGCTGAGTGCAGGCGACAAAAATGTTGAGAATTTTCTGTATTGTGTATATCATTATTGTGTATAATATCATTATTATACACAATACAGAAAGTCCCCATGTTCCTAAGTTGAAGACTTCCTGTATTATATACCCTGTGTGATATAAGTGACTTTTTTTTAGTTTAGAATCTACTATGGTACTGGACAGGCACCTAAAGTCAGTACCTGACCAGCCAGGCTGTGGTTCGTACGTCAGTTTGTGTGTGGCCAGCAGTAACAGCCTGGTTGATGAGACCCTGATCCACTATGAGGCCTGGTCTCAGACCGAGCCGTGGGGGCGTTGACCCCTGAAACCCTCTCCATGTATTCCCAAGTTGACAAAGAACAATACAACAGAAAAACTGAAAGGTATGTTGTTAGGATAAATAATTAACTAAAGTGAAAATAGGATTAATAAACAATGATTTCACTATTGCAGGAGAAAATTATTGTGCCTATCACAGACATTTTGTACCTGATATAAGAAGGCAAGTTTGCAGTCAGTACAAACTTTAATACAGTATAATACTGTATTTAACTAAATAATTATGGCTGCAAATTCCCTGATAAATATATACTAATACAATTTTATTTACAAGCTTGAATGTATTATACTTAATTACAGATATATACAGTGGACCCCCGAGTTTCGTAAAAACTTCACTCCTGAAGTCTGCTCAAGCGCCATTACCGAACGAATTTACTCCCTTAAGGAAAAATGTCACGTAGGTTAGTCTATTTCAGACCCCCAAAAATACACTTCCACAAGCACTGACAATATTATACTTACATAAATGTACGATTTCCGGGGTTTACGAAACTCGGGGGTCCACTGTACAATAATGCAAAATAAATTTTATATAAAATCAAACCTAATTACAATCCACATCTGCCATTTCTCACATACTGTATGAACCTTATTGGTTTACTGTTTCTCTATGGTTATATTATATTTACAATTTTTTTTTTAAATAATTAGGCAGGAAAAAACAAATTCAGTGCTAATCCTATTATGTATTTAATTTATCTCCCACATTTCTGCTTATAGTACACAATACTGAAAATCAAAAATTTAAAATAATTTACATATAGAATTAACAAAAAATTCCAGGCTCTGTGGATTCCATTCACTGAATCAGTTTTATACTACTAAGAAGGGGGAGCCGAGGCACTAGTATCAGATGCTGGTATGAGGTCTTGACAATTTTGATGAGGTGGTGCAGATGGTACAGCAGCATACAGGGGAATAGTGAGATGGTGCAGAGCAGGATCAGGCAGCAGGTCTGCCACAAGCCTACCCATCAGTGTGTGAATATCTGGTAAACAATGGGCTGGCTCCTCTACAAACTGTGAAATAATATACAGTACATAATATTAGAGGTTTCATGCACTGGGCAGAGAATATTATATAGGATCAGGGAAGAGCCTGCAGTGGATGCAAGGAAGGTATTTGAGGCAGCAAGTACAATGAAAGGAGAACAGATGGGAATAAAAGAGATGGTAAAAACAGGTGGGGATATATTGTTGGAGTGACTGGTGTATTTATTCAAAATATACATGAAAGGAAGGTACCTAAAGATTGGCTGAGAGCATTAATGAAGGAAGAAGGGGACAAAATGAAAACACAACAATTCTAAGGAAGATAAGACTGTTGAGCACCAGGTAAAGTGTACGGTAAATAACACTGAGCATTGTTGAAAGTAGTTTACAATATGGGAGTTAGCTTCTGAAGATGAGTTGCAAAGGTTGTTGAATGAATTTAGGAGATGTAAGAGTGGGAAATTAAAAGTGAATCTAGTAAAGACAAAGATGGTCTTTACTGGCATGTAATGACTGAATATCAGATTTGAGGAAGTGGAATTTTTCAGTTTGTTGGACTTGACAAGTCAGCAAATGGATCTATGAAGATATGGTGAACCATAGATGGAGAAAAAAGTTATGTAGTGTTGAGGCATCTGAGGAAAGAAAAGTTTACATATGAAGGCAAAAACAAGGGAGTGTTCCAGAATATAGTGGTACCAACACTTGTATAGATGTGAGGCATGGGTTTTGATAGCTGCAGTGAGGAGGCTAGATGCAATGGAGATATACTTGAGAACAATGGTGTGAATATTATGTAAATAATTCAGAGAGTCCATGCGTGTCGTAAGAGGCGACTAAAATGCCGGGAGCAAGGGGCTAGTAACCCCTTCTCCTGTATATATTACTAAATGTAAAAGGAGAAACTTTCGTTTTTCCTTTTGGGCCACCCCGCTTCGGTGGGAAACGGCCGATGTGTTGAAAGAAGAAGAATTCAGAGAGTCCTAGGTAGTAGGTTAGTAGACAGCAACTGCTCAAGGAGGTTCTACCATTCTGCCAAGTGAGTGTTTTATATGACGGAAGAATTGCTGGTGTCTTTTTTCTGTCTCATAAACATGAAAGGTTTCAAGTATGTCTTGCTACTTCTGCTTACACTTAGGTCACATTACACATGCATGTACAAGCATATACATACAGTGGACCCTCGGTTAACAAAAAAAATTCATTGCAGAAGCCTGCTCAAGTGCCATTACCGAACGAATTTACGTCCTTAAGAAATAATGTCATGTAGGTTAGTCTATTTCAGACCCCCAAAAATACACTTCCACAAGAACTTACAAAATTATACTTACATAATTGCACGATTTCCGGGGTATTCGTTAACCGAGGGTCCACTGTATACACACCCCCCTCTGGGTTTTCTTCTATTTCCTTACTAGTTCTTGATCTTGTTTATTTCCTCTTATTTCCATGGGAAAGTGGAACAGAATTTTTCCTCCGTAAGCCATGGGTGTTGTAAGAGGGAACTAAAAATCCCGGGAGCAAGGGTCTAGTAACCCTCTCTCCTGTAAAAATTACTAAATTTAAAAAGAGAAACTTTCATTTTTCTTTTTAGGTCATCTGGCCTCGGTAGGATACGGCTGATTTGTTGAAAAAAAAAATCATAGAGCAGAACTTAAAAGGGCTGAGAGCTGAAGATGGGTTGTTGAGCATGAAGAGAGGAGCAAAGGGGATAGGATGACAGTGAGGGTGTAGAAATCTGGAGTGGAAGGTAAGACGGGGTAGGGTTCATCCCAAGAACAGTAGGAGAGGGGTAAAGGATATGAGCAAGTTAAATAAGTAGTTTTTAAAGAACATGCCGTTGGAGTGTGAGCAAGGTTACATTTATGAAGGGATTCAGGGAAAACTGGTTAGCCTGACTCAAGTCCTGGAGGTGGAAGAGAGAGTGCCTGAACTCTGACGGGGTTATCTGAATTGTCATGCCAGCACTCTTCTGGCATGACAATGAGTGAATGACCAAGGATGAAGGTGTTTCCTTTTTGTGGATCACTCTACTTTGGTGGGACATGGCCATTGAGGTAATTTTTTTTTAAGAAACCCTGTATATATGTGCTACATTTGCTTAAGATCCCGGGGATCAACGTCCCTGTCTCAGACCAGGCCTCCTAAATCGGAAAAGAAATACAGGAATGAGGACAATTTGTATAGTGAATCTAAGTATTAATTTAAGATTTTCCTGTCATCTTACGTTTTTGTTTATAACATTTGCAATTTCCCACCCAGGATCTTCATGAGGCCTGGTCACAGACTGGGCCAAAGGGGCACTGACCCCCGAATCTTCCTCCAGGTATGAGGGATCTCTTGATGCTGGTGAATGATTTGCCACAAGGAATTAGAGCTACCCTCACCTTCTTTGGATCAAACCTGATTACTGCCATTCTCCATATGCTGTTTAGCGCTTTTCCATGAATATAACAATAATTCTCAGTAAGGTAATATGAACCAAAGGAGAAAATGCATTCACCATCACTCATGAGACAGAAAAGAATAGCAGTCTTGCCAAAGTGTGAAGTATTTAACAGGCTTCCACCACACACTCATATTACAGGATGATTATATCTTATTTTATAATTTTTTTTTTCCAACAAGTCGGCCGTCTCCCACCGAGGCAGGGTGATCCAAAAAGAAAGAAAATCCCCAAAAAGAAAATACTTTAATCATCATTCAACACTTTCACCACACTCATACATAATCACTGTCTTTGCAGAGGCGCTCAGATACGACAGCTGAGAATAAGTCCCTCCCAGCTGTCACTATCCCAGACCCCTCCTTTTATAAATGTCATAGTCAAAGTCAAAGATTTATTTCCACATAATACAATGTTTGTACAAAGATGGGTAACATTTGGTTGTGCATGCAGAAATCCCATGGTTATGCAGAGCATTTTGGGCAAGCTTAAGCCTAACCTAAGACTACAATGGCAATAATTATTATTTGCTTATATTTAAGGACATTAAAGGTATGCAAACAACAAATTATAGTAGTAGGTTGGTAGACAGCAACCACCCAGGGAGGTACTACCGTCCTGCCAGGTGACTGTGAAACAGAAACCTGAAACTGTTTTACATGATGGTAGGATTGCTGGTGTCTTTTTTCTGTCTCATAAACACGCTGGATAACAGGTATATCTAGCTACTTCTACTTACACTTTAGGTCACACTACACTGGCATACACATGCATATATATACATACACACATCTAGGTTTTTCTTCTTTTTCTTAATAGCTCTTGTTCCTTTTATTTTCTCTATTGTCCATGGGGAAGTGGAAAAGAATCTTTCCTCCGTAAGCCATGCGTGTCGTATGAGGCGACTAAGATGCCGGGAGCAATGGGCTAGTAACCCCTTCTCCTGTACAAATCTACTAAAAACGAGAAGAAGAAAACTTTATAAAATTGGGTTGTCTGAATGTGCGTGGATGTAGTGCGGATGATAAGAAAGAGATGATTGCCGATGTTATGAATGAAAAGAAGTTGGATGTCCTGGCCCTAAGCGAAACAAAGCTGAAGGGGTAGGCGAGTTTCAGTGGGGAGAAATAAATGGGATTAAGTCAGGAGTATCTGAGAGAGTTAGAGCTAAGGAAGGGGTAGCAATAATGTTGAAGGATCAGTTATGGAAGGAAAAGAGGGAATATAAATGTGTAAATTCAAGGATTATGTGGATTAAAATAAGGGTCGGATGCGAAAAGTGGGTCATAATAAGCGTGTATGCACCTGGAGAAGAGAGGAGTGTAGAGGGAGAGAGAGATTTTGGGAGATGTTAAGCGAATGTATAGGAACTTTTGAACCAAATGAGAGAGTAATTGTGGTAGGGGACCTAAATGCTAAAGTGGGAGAAACATGCAGAGAGGGTGTAGTAGGTAAGTTTGGGGTGCCAGGTGTAAATGATAATGGGAGCCCTTTGATTGAACTTTGTATAGAAAGGGGTTTAGTTATAGGTAATACATATTTTAAGAAAAAGAGGATAAATAAGTATACAAGATATGATGTAGGGCGTAATGACAGTAGTTTGTTGGACTATGTATTGATAGATAAAAGACTGTTGAGTAGACTTCAGGATGTACATGTTTATAGAGGGGCTACAGATATATCAGATCACTTTTTAGTTATAGCTACAGTGGGAGTAAAAGGTAGATGGGATACAAGGAAAATAGAATCAGTAAGTAAAAAGAGGTGAAGGTTTATAAACTAAAAGAGGAGGCAGTTAGGGTAAGATATAAACAACTATTGGAGGATAGATGGGCTAGTGAGAGTGTAGGCAATGGGGTCGAAAATGTATGGGGTAGATTTAAAAATGTAGTGTTAGAGTGTTCAGCAGAAGTTTGTGGTTACAGGCGAGTGGGTGCGGGAGGGAAGAGGAGCGATTGGTGGAATGATGATGTAAAGAGAGTAGTAAGGGAGAAAAGTTAGCATATGAGAGGTTTTACAAAGTAGAAGTGATGCAAGGAGGGAAGAGTATATGGAGAGAAAAGAGAGGTTAAAGAGTGGTGAAGCAATGTAAAAAGAGAGCAGATGAGAGAGTGGGTGAGATGTTATCAGCAAATTTTGTTGAAAATAAGAAAAAGTTTTGGAATGAGATTAATAAGTTGAGGAAGCCTAGAGAACAAATGGATTTGACAGTTAAAAATAGGAGAGGAGAGTTATTAAATGGAGAGTTAGAGGTATCGGGAAGATGGAGAGAATATTTTGAGGATTTGTTAAATGTTGATGAAGACGGGGAAGCTGTGATTTCGTGTGTAGGGCAAGGAGGAATAACATCTTGTAGGAGTGTGGAAGAGCCAGTTGTGGGTGTAGGGAAGTTCGTGAGGCAGTGGGTAGAATGAAAGGGGGTAAGGCAGCTGGGATTGATGGGATAAAGATAGAAATGTTAAAAGCAGGTGGGGATATAATTTTGGAGTGGTTGGTGCTATTATTTAATAAATGTATGGAAGAGGGTAAGGTACCTAGGGATTGGCAGAGAGCGTGTATTGTTCCTTTGTATAAAGGCAAAGGGGACAAAAGGGGTGCAAAAATTATAGGGGAATAAGTCTGTTGAGTGTACCTGGTAAAGTGTATGGTAGAGTTATTATTGAAAGAATTAAGAGTAAAACAGAAAGCAGGATAGCAGATGAACAAGGGGCTTTAGGAAAGGTAGGGGTGTGTAGACCAAGTGTTTACAGTGAAACATATAGGTGAACAGTATTTGGATAAGGGTAAAGATGTTTTTGTGGCATTTATGGATTTGGAAAAGGCGTATGATAGGGTGGATAGGGGGGCAATGTGGCAGATGTTGCAGGTGTATGGAATAGGAGGAAGGTTACTGAAGGCAGTGAAGAGTTTTTATGAGGATAGTGAGGCTCAGGTTAGAGTGTGTAGGAGGGAAGGGGACTATTTCCCAGTAAAAGTGGGCCTTAGACAAGGATGTGTGATGTCACCGTGGTTGTTCAATATATTTATAGATGGGGTTGTAAGAGAAGTGAATGCGAGGTCTTGGCAAGAGGTGTTGGGCTAAAAGATAAAGAAGCAAATACAAAGTGGGAGTTGTCACAGTTGCTTTTGCTGATGACACTGTGCTTTGGGAGATTCTGAAGAGAAGCTGCAGAGGTTGGTGGATGAATTTGGTAGGGTGTGTAAAAAAAGAAAATTGAAAGTGAATATAGGAAAGAGTAAGGTGATGAGGATAACAAAAAGAATAGGTGACGAAAGATTGGATATCAGATTGGAGGGAGAGAGTATGGAGGAGGTGAATGTATTCAGATATTTGGGAGTGGACATGTCGGCGGATGGGTCTATGAAGGATGAGGTGAATCATAGAATTGATGAGGGGAAAAGGGTGAGTGGAGCACTTCGGAGTCTGTGGAGACAAAGAACCTTGTCCATGGAAGTAAAGAGGGAATGTATGAGAGTATAGTTATACCAACGCTCTTATATGGGTGTGAAGCATGGGTGATGAATGTTGCAACGAGGAGAAGGCTGGAGGCAGTGGAGATGTCATGTCTGAGGTCAATGTGTGGTGTGAATATAATGCAGAGAATTCGGAGTTTGGAAATTAGGAGGAGGTGCGGGATTACCAAAACGATTGTCCAGAGAGCTGAGGAGGGGTTGTTGAGGTGGTTTGGACATGTAGAGAGAATGGAACGAGACAGAGTGACTTCGAGTGTATGGATCTGTAGTGGAGGGAAGGCGGGGTAGGGGTCAGCCTAGGAAAGGTTGGAGGGAGGGGTAAAGGAAGTTTTGTGTGCGAGGGCTTGGATTTCCAGCAAGCATGTGTGAGCGTATTTGATAGGAGTGAATGGAGGCATATGGTTTTTAATACTTGACGTGCTGTTGGAGTGTGAGCAAAGTAACATTTATGAAGGGATTCAGGGAAACCGGCAGGCCGGACTTGAGTTCTGGAGATGGGAAGTACAGTGCCGGCACTCTGAAGGAGGGGTGTAAATGTTGCAGTTTTATAACTGTAGTGTAAAGCACCCTTCTGGCAAGACAGTGATAGAGTGAATGATGATGAAAGTTTTTCTTTTTCGGGCCACCCTGCCTTGGTGGGAATCGGCCGATGTGTTAATAAAAAAAAATAAAAAATAAAAAAAAAAAAAAAATGTAAACTAAACATAAGCAGGGTACAGTTACAATGTATTGAACAGATACTCAATTTACTTTAATTCAAAGAAAACACAAGAAGTAACAAAGGTACCTGTATGGCTTGTGTGAGAGTGTGAGAGAGTCCAACATATGATGTATTGTTGCGGAGACTTCGTAACTGTTCTAGAGTACAAGTATCACTTCCAATGCTGCTTTGGCTGCCACCACTATCACTGGGGAAATTTATAAACATTAATGTTTCAGATAGGTACTGTATATATTTACTAACATCTACCTATACACGGTTGCAGGGTACCATGAACTGGGAATGGGCCTGATCAATCTGGCTGTTGGAGCTAGATGCATGTAAACAAACAACTAGCACCAACAGCACCACTGTTATGTGATAAAAATTGCATATCATTATTATTGAGGCAGGGTGACCCAAAAAGAAAGAAAATTCTTTCATCATCATTCAACACTTTCACCACACTCATACATAATCACTGTCTTTGCAGAGGCGCTCAGATACGACAGCTGAGAATAGTCCCTCCCAGCTGTCACTATCCCAGACCCCTCCTTTAAAGTGCAGGCATTGTACTTCCCATTTCCAGGACTCAAGTCCAACTAAATAAATTAACTGGTTTCCCTGAATCCCTTCACAAAATGTTACCCTGCTCACACTCAAACAGCTTGTCAGGTCCCAAAAACCATTCGTCTCCATTCACTCCTATCTAACACGCTCACACATGCTTGCTGGAAGTCCAAGCCCCTCGCCCACAATACCTCCTTTACCCCCTCCCTCCAACCTTTTCTAGGACGACCCCTACCCCGCCTTCCTTCCCCTACAGATTTATACGCTCTCCAAGTCATTCTACTCTGATCCATTCTCTCTAAATGACCAAACCACCTCAACAACCCCTCTTCAGCCCTCTGACAAATACTTTTAGTAACTCCACACCTTCTCCTAATTTCCACATTCCGAATTTTCTGCATAATATTTACACCACACATTGCCCTTAAACAGGACATCTCCACTGCCTCTAGCCTCATCCTCGCTGCAGCATTTGCAACCCATGCTTCACACCCATATAAGTGTTGGTACCACTATACTTTCGTACATTCCCTTCTTTGCCTCCATGGATAACGTTTTTTGTCTCCACAGATACTTCAATGCACCACTCACCTTTTTTCCTTCATCAATTCTATGGTTAACCTCATCCTTCATAAACCCATCCGCTGACACGTCAACTCCCAAATATCTGAAAACATTTACTTCTTCCATAATCCCTCTCACCAATGAGATATCCAATTTTTCTTTATTTAAATCATTTGATACCCTCATCACCTTACTCTTATCTATGTTCACTTTCAACCTTTACACACCCTCCCAAACTCGTCCACTAACCTTTGCAACTTTTCTTTAGAATCTCCCATAAGTACAGTATCATCAGAAAAAAGTAACTGTGTCAACTCCCATTTTGCATTTAATTCCCCATAATTTAATCCCACCCCTCTCCCCAACACCCTAGCATTTACTTCTTTTACAACCCCATGTATAAATATATTAAACAACCATGGTGACATTACACATCCCTGTCTAAGACCTACTTTTACCGGGAAGTAATCTCCCTCTCTCCTACACACCCTAACCTGAGCCTCACTATCCTCATAAAAACTCTTTACAGCCTTCAGTAACTTACTACCTATTCCATACACTTGCAACATTTGCCACATTGCTCCCCTATCCACTCTATCATATGCCTTTTCTAAATCCATAAATGCAATGAAAACTTCTCTACCTTTATCTAAATACTGTTCACATATATGCTTCACTGTAAACACTCGATCTACACATCCCCTACCCACTCTAAAGCATCCTTGTTCATCTGCAATTCTACTCTCTGTCTTACCTCTAATTCTTTCAATAATAACCCTGCCATACACTTTACCTGGTATACAGTGGACCCCCGAGTTTCGTAAACCCCGGAAATCGTACATTTATGTAAGTATAATATTGTCAGTGCTTGTGGAAAAGTATTTTTGGGGGTCTGAAATAGACTAACCTACGTGACATTTTTCCTTAAGGGAGTAAATTCGTTCGGTAATGGCACTTGAGCAGACTTCAGGAGTGAAGTTTTTACGAAACTCGGGGGTCCACTGTACTCAGTAAACTTATTCCCCTATACATGTAATTCTTACAATCTCTTTTATCCCCCTTCCCTTTATATAAAGGAACTATACATGCTCTCTGCCAATCCCTAGGTACCTTCCCCTCTTTCATACATTTATTAAACAAAAATACCAACCACTCCAACACTATATCATCCCCTGCTTTTAACATTTCTGTCATGATCCCGTCAGTTCCAGCTGCTTTACTCCCTTTCATTCTACGTAATGCCTCACGCACCTCCCCCACACTCACATCCTGCTCTTCTTCACTCCTAAACGATGTTGTACCTCCCTGGCCAGTACATGAAATTAAAGCCTCCCTTTTTTCATCGACATTTAAAAGTTCCTCAAAATAAATTGTTGTATATAAAATGCACAGACTCTGATGACTGCAGTTTCCTTAAGAACTGTATATCAGTTATTTAGTATTTATGATTATGAGACATATTCCTTTAATTTCTTTTAATTCCAGAGAAATGGACTTAGAAAAGACATCATGCAGCATGGAAAATTAAGCTAGTCTTATGGCAGACAACTTTACTTCAGGCTGACAAGTTCATGCATTATCTCAGGGTTCATGCCAATACTAAATTTCACCAGAATCAGTTTTTCACTTGCCAAGAAAACCCTTGGTCCATATGTTAAGATCTTTACTAACCATATTTTATTTCAACACACTGGCCATTTACCACTGAGGCAAGGTGACCTGAAATAGCCAAATGTCTTATGCTCACTCCCAAGGCAAACACTTATAAAGAAATTATCTTTAAGCTTTTTAATTGCATTCAACAAATTAGAAACACAAGATCAAGCACTATATACACACCTGTGTGTGTGTAGAGGGTGTGTGCGGAATACCCCTTCTCTAGGCATTTGTAATTTTAAAAATGTCCCAAGAGTGCGGCACAGCAGTCGAACTCCAACAGATAGCGGTGACTGACGACCCATTCCTATGGCTGCCAAAATACCTGTGGTTGCTCGATCCTCAGCCCAAATTTCTAGTTGTGAGGTGAGAACTTGTGAATGCTGCCACAGAGACTCTACAATCCCTTTCTCATGCATAGAGTCAGTTATTATCTTCAAGACTTCACTTATCAGAAGAACAAGTCCAATTTCCATTTCAGCACTGATATGTACAGGAAAAACTTAAATGTAGATGGGCAACATCATAATATTGTAGACACATTCTCCAATTATATACATGATTTGCAACATTATACACTACAATGAAAAAATATAAATCATGATTAGCCTGCCCAAAATGCACTACATTCTAGTGGCTTTCTTTTGTGACCAACAATATTTTATTACGTGTAAACTACATTATACCTGTATACCGCAGAAAAGAAATAAATTTGTATTTATGGCCTTAGATACTGTATTTCCAAGAATTTAGTAAATTCTGAAATTTAATTTTCATTTCTTTTGTGATATCTTTTTCTTCATTTATTCCTCTGCTTTTATTCGTTACTCTTTCCTGTGATTATTTTTTTTGTGATGCTCTAAAGTTGAGGCAACCCTCACTCTTGCATCTAGTTGCTAATTTCAATGGAAAAAATATTGCTTCAATTGTGATAATCAAATTAGAATGTAAAAAAACCAAACCATACCATGGGCGGGAATAGAACCCGCTATCAGAGAGTCATAAAACTCCAGACCAATGCATTAGCCACTGGGTCAGCTGGCTAAAATAAGATTCATCCAACTAGGCATATTTAAACACCATAAGAAGGTTAGCATAGGCACCACTGTGACCACAAATGCAAGTTTTACAGACGAATCGTTTGTATGGTTTGGTTTGGTATGATTTGTTTGCAATCGTGTCATTGTGATTTCGTTAGTTAGAATGTAGAATTTTTCAACGGTAAACTCTGTTTTAGTTTTAAGAATCTAAAAAAGTATGAAGATGATCAACATTGAAAATATGTAACAATCATATGCAAATGTACTACTATAAGTCATAAACATCTTATTTGAATTAGGAACCCATGCACCCAAGAAATTACATGGGAAAATTATAACATTACTGGCAGCTTTATGGAGCACAATTTTCACTCTCCCAAGTTTTGGTTAAAAGTGATACAGTATATGATACTGCATAAACAAATACTGTACCCTATATATTATACTGCAGCTGTAATTAAAAGTAAGTTTAAACATTAAATCTTATCTAACATTTTTCTTATTCAGTATGAATACTGTATCAATGGTTGTAGCATTTCGAAGAGGTTTACCTACAGTTATGGACATTAAGTGTAGAAAAGAAAAAATATATTACATTTTTTGTTAACATGCCAGCCGTTTCCCACCAAGGCAGGGTGACACCCCCCCAAAAAAAAAAAAAAAAAAAAATCTTTCACCATCATTTACACTATCACTGTCTTTGCAGAGACACCCAAATAGAACAGTTCAGATATCACTCTAAACAGCAAATATCCCAAACCCCTCCTTTAAAGTGCAGGCATTTTACTTCCCACCTCCAGGACTCAAGTCCAGGTAACCAGTTTTCCCTGAATCCCTTCACAAAATTTTTCCTGGCTCACACTCCAACAGCTCGTCAGGTCCCAAAATCCATTTGTCTCCACTTGCTCCCATCTAACACGCTCACACATGCCTGCTGCATGTCCAGGCCCCTTGCACACAAAACCTCTTTTACCCCCTCCCTCCATCCTTTCCTAGGATGATCCATTTATGCCACACATTGCCCTTAGACATGACATCTCCACTGCCTCCAGCCTCTTTCTTGCTGCAACATTCACAACCCATGCTTCACACCCATCTAAGAGTGTTGGTACCACTATACTCCCATACATTCCCTTCTTTGCCCCAAGGATAATGTTCTTTGTCTCCACAAATACCTCAATGCACCACCCACCTTTTTTTCCTTCATTAATTCTGTGGTTTACTTATGGGTTGTTTGTGGGAGTGGACATGAATGCATACACTTAGGACACCTTTATTGAAGACAAAGAATAAAAAGGCACAACACTGTGACTGGAACAATACATAAATAACCTGTACTTAGAAGACTGAAACTTCCAACAATGTTTCAGTCCGGCTTGGACCATTAACTATTCTCACAGATTAATTAATGGTCCAAGTCGGACTGAAATGTTGTCATAAGTTTCAGTTTCTTAAGTGTGGGTTATTTGTGTAGTTTATTGAAGATGTTATGATCGTGGAACCTTAATCACTTCAGATACTTGAAGGGTACATAAGAATACAGGCTATATATAGTGACCAGAAAGACTAGTGCAGGGTGCCAGAAATGGAGAAAGTTTTATTTTATGACTGTGTAATGTGGCAGTTTCAAGGATGTATGTTCTAAGATCAAATCACCCAAGGTTGCAGAAATATAACTGCCAGCTTGCTGGATTCAGTGATAAGTGACACTTCAAGGTAATGGCACAGACTCAAATCTGGTTCTCTGTAGATATGTTTAGCATCTAGGCAACACTCAGCTCAACAATGCTGGAATTGTTGTAAACAATTCCACAGCAGTAAGGTAAATCTTTTAATTCCAGTGCCCTGCACCTGACTATACTTCTACTCTTTTTCTGGCTACTATATATAGCATGTATTCTCTCATACTCATGTGTTTGAAGTAATTAAGGTCCCAGGATTAAAATGTCTTCAATAAAAGTTTCCTAAGTACAGTATATACAGTTGTGTTTATTTTCCTCTAGATGTTAGCAGTCATTTGCCTTTTTACTACAGTTGTTGTTCGTATAGAAAACACTAGTGCAAAAAACAGCTGTGGAACTTGGAGCATTTGTAAGTTACGAGCCATTCTTTAATGTCTAAGAAAATTATCATCGAATCAAATATTGCAAAACTAGTTAGGTGAAACAAATACTCACTTGAGTGTTAAAGTTTCAAACATATCACAAAAAAAAGTCAGAAGTAAGAGATTGTCTCCACATCCAAGATTCTGTCGTCTCTTCCAGCGTGTGTGGGCATACACTACGAGCAAATGACCTTCCTGAAGAACATACAAAAATTACACTATTTTAAATTTAAAATAAGCATTAATAACCTAACAAAAACATACCAGCCTCATTTCCTCAGAATTCAGGTTTGCTTATTACAGTACTACTTCTTTCTTCTTTCAACAAGTCGGCCGTTTCCCACCAAAGCGAGGTGGCCCAAAAGGAAAAACTGAAGTTTCTCCTTTTACATTTAGTAATATATACAGGAGAAGGGGTTACTAGACCCATGCTCCCGGCATTTTAGTCGCCTCTTATGACACGCATGGCTTACGGAGGAAGAATTCTGTTCCACTTCCCCATGGAGACAAGAGGAAATAAGAACAAGAACTAGTAAGAAAATAGAAGAAAACCCAGAGGGGTGTGTATATATATATATGCTTGTACATGAATGTGTAGTGCGACCTAAGTGTAAGTAGAAGTAACAAGACATACCTGAAATCTTGCATGTTTATGAGACAGAAAAAAGACACCAGCAATCCTACCATCATGTAAAACAATTACAGGCTTTCGTTTTACACTCACTTGGCAGGACGGTAGTACCTCCTATTACAGTACTGTATACACTATATTTATACATATGTATATGCATTTTCTTTAAAGTCTATAAATAGACTGATTTTAATACAGTACTATAATGAATAACTAAAGTGTAATGAACACTTGTCAATGCTCTATAATAATCCACAAGGAGACAAAACTTAGGAGGTTGAAGAGGATCCCACATGGGGTCGAAATATACAGATCAATCAACGTCCTGTGTTTCCGTCTCCATGTGGGCTATAATTGAGCATAGTATTATAATAGGTAGGTAGTAGGTTGGTAGACAGCAGCCGCCCAGGGAGGTACTACCGTCCTGCCAAGTGAGTGTAAAACGAAAGCCTGTATTTGTTTTACATGATGGTAGGATTGCTGGTGTCTTTTTTCTGTCTCAAACATGCATGATTTCAAGTATGTCTTGTTACTTCTACTTACACTTAGGTCACACTACACATTCATGTACAAGCATATATATATACACACCCCTCTGGGTTTTCTTCTATTTTCTTACTAGTTCTTGTTCTTATTTCCTCTTATCTCCATGGGGAAGTGGAACTGAATTCTTCCTCCATAAGCCATGCGTGTCGTAAGAGGCGACTAACATGCCGGGAGCAAGGGGCTAGTAACCCCTTCTCCTGTACACAGGAAAGAGAAGCTTTCATTTTTCTTTTTGGGCCACGCTGCTTCAGTGGGATATGACTGGTTTGTTGAAACAAGTAGTATTATAATAATTAGTAACACTTTACAATATCATTCCCAGATCTATGGGTTTACCTCTCTGGTTTACATTTCATAGTACTTGATGGGACATTTGTTTTTTAACCATATCTTTGATTTCACAACTTTATTTTATTTAAATAATGTGCACCTCTCTTAGCATTTTTTTATTTAGATCATTATTATTTCTCCTTCTGAAACATTTAGTAACTGAATAAAATTTCAGTCTTATCTTGTGTATTCCTGTTGATACCATTCCATCAGTGGCATTGTGGAAGCATTCTCCACAAATTACAGTCAATATCTAGAACAGTCTAACTATCACATTACCAGTAACAAAGTCCACCCTCTACTGAGCAAGGTCAATATGCCTATCTTCAAAGTTTTACTACTTTGGGTAGAAATAGATGTCTGAGAACCAGCAACTAAAAACAATCTTAAGATGCAGGGAATTACAAATGAGAAAAATTACTGTTTACTAAATTCTCCCCTCAATAGCCTGGGGATAGCATATCTCCACCTGCCTCACCCACACAATAATGAACCTGATGAATTAGACACTTGGGTATCTTTTTGGAAACATTTCACGAGCCAATGGCTTCCTTAGTCCAATACGGAGAAAAAAGGTTGAAGATCAAGAGTTTGAGATAATCACTCCCTCAGTCAGGCTGAGAGACTCATTTCTGATCACTTTGAGTAGTTTACATAGTTAAATGGGCAGTTTCTTGCATTCAATCTATATAGAATGGAAGGCATACTAGTGAAATAACTAAGAATTTGGTTGACTGAAACAATGGAATTAGCCTAAAATAGGACTCAAAGTGGGTGAAATTGCCGGTGTGTAAATACTGCAAAGACCACTAGCTTTGTGAAAGTATAATTCCATAAGTTTTCCATCAAATTTCATACTTTTGGTGGCATTACCTTTGGAAAAAGATTCTCTATCATTTCATAAGTTATTTTTTTTTAAGGGGAGGGGGGGATTCTAGGACCCTGTGGACAAGTTTCAAATTGGAGGTCTGGGCACCTCTGCACTTCAAAGACAACAACATTTTACAATGAACTTTGATAAAAAAGAATATCTTTCAATATATTTCTTAATGAGGACCTACCTGTGCAGCCAGATTCAACATAGCTGAAGGGTTGGTGAGAGGAAATGACAGCACAGACACCACACGAGACCATGTGATCTCTCCTTCCCATCCACACCACTCTGAAATTACAGTACAAGTTACAGGGTGACGGTGAATAATTAGTTAATGATTAATACAAGTTACAAGGGTGACAGTGAATATTTAGTGATTACAGTTGACCCTTGAATAACACGGGTTTAACCCTTAAACTATCCAAATGTAGATATACGTTGACTCGCGTACTGCTCCGAATATTTAGAAAAAAAAAAAAAAAAAAAAAAAAAAGAGCGCATTTTTATAAACAGGATAGGCTAAAAAATGTTTTTTTTAGGGCCAGTACTTACCGAGATATAAGCCCGCCAAGTTAGTGCTGGATGCTCACCTGACGGCAACATCAAGTCCTGCCGCTTGCAGAAGTATAATACAAATACAATTTTATTTCTTTGCTTGTGTACATGGGTTTACATTACAATCATAAATTGAGGTGCAAGGAGAGCCTCTGGCATGCCTTGGCATTAGGGGCAGCTTAATCTAATGGCTTATAGACTATGAACATAATATTGGAGTAATTGAGCGAGTTTGAATTGGTAGATTGTTCAAATTATGATATAATGATAATACATTGTTCATTACAAAATGATGATAGACATTGTAACAAGTGTTTAGTAGGATGGAACATAATAGTAAAAATTAAATTATCTTAATGAAAATAACATTGAGCATTTTGAGAGTAATTTACAGTTTGAGTATTTAGTTTAGGGTGATTAGGTGGTTTTTGAGAAGAGTCTTAGATTGATTTTCAGACAAGGTTATTTTAGCATTTCCTGGTAACGAGTTATACTTTTTTTTTCTAGTTTTTATTTTAATTTATATAATTTTTATGTTCTGATAATTACAATTTATAATAATTCTTGTGATTTCATAGATAATCTTTGTTCTAACACTAATATTAGGTACTGAAATAGTACTCAAATAGTCACAATCACACCAACAGGTGAACATTTTCACCTCCCTTGGTCATTTACTATTGTCTATAAATATATATGAAGTATTTATAGGTCCCAGCAATGTTTTAGACATCCTGGAGTATATATGAAACTCCTTGAAGAATGGTGTTATGACAATTGTCAGATAACTACTGATAAGGCAGTGACATTGATGAATAAATGTGTGCAGGGAACCCTCACTTTGCTTTCACTGTCTGTTTCTGTCTATCTATCTGTCTCTATCTGTCTGTCTGTCTCTCTATCTATCTGTCTGTCTGTCTCTCTATCTATCTGTCTGTCTGTCTCTCTATCTATCTGTCTGTCTGTCTCTCTATCTATGTGTCTGTCTATCTATCTGTCTGTATCTGTCTAGCTCTGCTTATCTGTCTTTCTGTCTGCCTGCCTATGTGTGCCTCGAGTATAATATGAAACTCCTTGAAGAATAGTGTTATGACAAGTGTCAGATAACACTGACAGTCCAATGACATTGATGAATGTAGCAGGGAACCCTAGTTTTGTTTTCACTGTCTGTATCTGTCTATCTATCTGTCTGTCTGTCTGTATATCTGTGTCTATCTATCTGTCTAGCTCTGCTTATCTGTCTTTCTGTCTGCCTGTGTGTGTGTCTTTCCGTCTGCTTGTCTCAGTCTCAGAGTGCGGCTCGTAAACGAACAGGTATTATACACGATGCTTATTATGTCTTATATCTACAAGCATTGTATAGCACTTTGCCTGGAATTTTTTGGTTATCCTAGGTAATTTACACTATGTATAATAACTGTACTTATGTGTACATGTGAGAGAGAGACAGAGAGAGAGAGAGATATTACAGATATATATAGATAGACAGAGATATAGGACAGATAGATATAGACAGAGATAGACAGAAATATAGACAGAGATATAGATAGCCAGACAGAGCCAAAGCCAGCCAGCCTGCCGAATACATAACATAAAAAAGAAGGAACACTGCAGCAGGCCTACTGGCCTGGATTAGACCAATGACCCACCTAGTCAGGTCACATCCTCTGAAGGAAGGAGCATGCATTAGACCTAGTAGCACAAGCTAGTCAGGTCCAACTCACACCCACCCACAGCCACTCATGTATTTATCTAACCTATTTTTACTTTCCCCTTATAAGGGGAGTGTTAATGGGACATGACATCAGTGAATCCCTGGTGTTTGCCACACTATTTGCTCTAGCTGGCGCTCAATTGAACTGGTGCTCCCACAAGGTACTAAATGGTCCAGGATTTTTTTAATACTGCGCACACTGAGGGCGCAGACCCATTCTCTCATGTCTAGGCGACTCAGGCCTATCGCACTAAATTTGAAGGAATGAAAAATGTAGATCTACGTTCGGAGCAGTACGCGCGTCAACGTATATCTACGTGTTGACAGTTTAAGGGTTAAACTGCATGGGTTCACTTATATGTGGATTTTTATCAATAAATACACTGGAATTTTTTTTTTGGAGATGTGTGACAATTTGAAAAAAACTAGCAGACAAACCGCATAGCCTAGAAATATCAAGAAAATTAAGAAAAAGTTTGGTATGCCATGAATGCATAAAATATATGTAGATACTAGTCTATGTTATCATTTACTACCATAAAATACACACAAATCAATTATAAAAAGTTAAAATTTATCAAAATTTATGCACACAAAAACTTACAGATCATACGTCCGCCAACAGCAGTCAAGAGAAATGAAAACAAATGTAAAGATGCAATATTAAATCATAACTACATAAAATTAACCCTTTCAGGATCCAGACCCCAGATCTGAAACTTGTCCACAGGGTTCAAGAATTTAAAAGAAAAAAAAAAAAATTTTTCTTATGAAATGGTTGAGAATCCTTTTCTGAAGGTAATAAAACGAAAAGTATGAAATTTGATGGAAAACTGACAAAAGTACACTATTGAAAATTTTGCTGTGTCAGAGAAATTTATGCATCGGTGACTTTGCTCACTCTAAATCCTATTTAAGGCCAATTACATTGTTCCAGTCAACCAAATTCTTAGCTATTTCGGTAGTATGCCTTCCATTTTATCAACTAAGCACAAGAAACTGCCTGATCAACTATTTCAACTACCCAATAGTGATCAGAAACTGGTAATTGGCCAATTTCACACAAATTTCAAAATATGCCAATTTCAAAATAGGGTCCTGAATAAACAATGCAGCCATTCCTGGCACTAAAATAACATTTCCTCTGTTCATTAGTTACATTACCAGGCTTTACAAATGAATTCATTTTGAATTTTTATTTACACAAAGAATTTTTATTCATAAAAAAGAAGAATATTTATTGTTATGCATTATTGTAATAATTGTATAAATAACATCAGCGCATTCGTGAATGCATATTAAACTGACCAGTGGACGCACATTGGACGAGTTATATGATTTGTTTACTTTGGAATACGTATCAGCAAAAATCAAATATTTCCGCTACTTTGAGCTCAATTTCAAGCTATTTTCAGTCCTCAAACTAATCAAAATCTACTTCTGTAATATATTTTCCATTCTATCAAATGAGACCAAGAAACCATGAATACAACTATAAAAACCATAAGAAAATACACTGCAAAGTTGCTGTTTTAAACCAAAAACATGGTCAGAGTTTTTTTTTGTCTCATTATGCACTGTGTGTTGCAGGATTTTTTTTATATGGTAAACACTTACTACATAGACCTGTTCTCTCATATCTAGGCCCAAATTTACTGCTCACAGCTTATGAGTGAGCTGAGCTCATGGCGTAGTTCAACAGCACTGACCCAGAGTTCAAAACTGTAGAACAACGGAACTGACCCTCAAGGGGTTAACTGTAGTACGTATGTACATACTGTACTACTGAAATAATTTCATAACCACCACCTGTTGCTATTGCGGTGAGGTCAAGTGTTGCAAGTATCCGCTTAAAACGCCATGTGATGCTAATCATCTCCATGGGAGCTGTTCGTCTCTCCAGTAAATTGTGCATCTCAGTAAAAAGTGATCCCTCAAGGTTTTTGCGTATTTTCGTCATGTTTAGTGTAATACCGTAAACTTTGAATAACACCATGGAACCCATACAAAGTGCCACTAGTAATGCTGGAAGTGCTCTCAAATGTTTCACATTTTCGTTGACTTTAAATTGAGCCATTGTTCATTATGTTCCACCCACTGGCAATCTTCACCAGCAGGTGGAACAATGGCTCAATTGAAAACCAACAAAAACGTTACAAGAAAAAGTTGTAAATAGACAACGTAAACTTATGGTATCGATAAATGCAGTACAAAACTGTAAATGTATTTTCGCATTATGATTTTATTAATTATAGGTACAGTGGTACCTCGAGTTACGATATTTTTTCGTTCGAGAATGCTGTTCAAGTGCCATTACCAAACGAATTTATCCCCATAAGGAATAATGTAAAATAGACTAGTCCTTTTACACCCCCAAAAATATACTTACAAAAGCATTTAAAAAACTAAACTTACATAAAAGGGCGATTTTGGGGACTATCGTAACTCGAGGTACCACTGTAGTAGGTTGTAGACAGCAACAAACCAGGGAGGTACTACCGTCCTGCCAAGTGAGTGTAAAATGAAAGCTGTAATTGTTTTACATGATGGCAGGATTGCTGGTGTCTTTTTTCTGTCTCATAAACATGCAAGATTTCAGGTACGTCTTGCTACTTCTACTTACATTTAGGTCACACTACACATGCATTTACAAGCATATATATACACACCCTTCTTGGTTTTCTTCTATTTTTCTTACTAGTTCTTGTTCTTGTTTATTTCCACTTGTCTCCATGGGGAAGTGGAACAGAATTCTTCCTCCGTAAGCCATGCGTGTCGTAAGAGGCAACTAAAATGCCAGGAGCAAGGGGCTAGTAACTCCTTCTCCTGTATATATTATTAAATGTAAAAGGAGAAACTTTCGTTTTTCCTATTGGACCACCCCGCCTCGGTGGGATACGGCTGGTGCGTTGAAAGAAAGATTTTATTAATAACATTTTCTTTTCTCTATTTTATGTTACTGCAAGAATACAGCATATAATACACATGACATAAAGTGTTTTAATTGACTGTTTATGTTATCGGTAAGGCTTCCTGTCAACAGAAGGCTATTAGTACATAGTTAAGTGTTTGAGGAGTCAAAAGTTATACTTGTTCAAGGGTCAACTGTATTTTCTTTTTAACATACTGGCTGTCTTCCACTGAGGCACAGTCACCCGAAAAGGAAACACTTTCACCATCATTCACACTATTATATGCGAATATTATGTTTTAATATCACAGTTTTTGTTATGTATAATACAAGCAACACTTTTCCAATGCATTTCATAGCTATATTATTCTTATAGTCATGGTGAAATACTGTACCTGAAAGAGTTAGAGTTCCTGGCGAATGGGAGGTTAAAGGGTTAGACAATTCCTGGTTAACCCTTTGGGGGTCCAAGGGGTCTCTCTGAAACTCGTTCTCAGGGTCCACGAAAAAAAAAAAAAAATATTTTTTCTTATGGAATGATAGAGAATCTTTTTCCGATCATAACGCCACAAAAATTATGAAATTTGATCGAAAACTAACGGAATTATGCTTTCGCGAAGTTAGCGGTAACCATGACACTTACGCATCGGCGATTTCGCCCACTTTGAGCCCTATTTTCGGCACATTCCAATGTTTCAGGCTACTAAAATTATAGCTATTTCGCTAGAACTCCATTTCTTCTATCGATTGAGTACAAGAAACCGCCTATTTACAAATTTTAACTACCCAAAATAGTAGTCAGAAATGGCAATTTGGCCAATTTCACACAAATTTCAAACGATGCCAATTTCAAAATAGGGTCCATAATAAACAAGGCAGACATTCCTGGCACTAAAATAACATCTTCTCTGTTCATTAGTCACGTCTCCAGGCCCCTCTTACATTACTTTTGCTTTCCATTTTGAATTTTTATTCTCTCAAAAAATAGAAGATTTACTGTTATGTATACAACTGCATCACTGTAAAAATGGTATAAATAATATCAGCGCACTTGTGCAAGAATAGACTCTCCAGTTGATGTGTATTAGACGCATGGTGTGATTTGTTTACTCCTGAACATCGGCCAAAATCGAACATTTTTGCTACTTTGCGCTCAATTTCAAGGTACTTGTCATCGAGAAACCAGTCAAAATGATCTCTATTTGTGTAATATATCATCTATTCTATAAAATGAGACTAAGAAAACGAGAATACAACCATAAATACCATACGAAAATAGACTGCAAAGTCGCTGTTTTAAACCAAAAACACGGTCAGAGTTTTTTTCCCTCATTATGCACTGTGTGGTGCAGGAATTTTTTTATACTGCGCACACTGACCGCACAGACCCATTCTATCACATCTAGGCCTAACAGCCTGTTTCTGCTTGATTTGAGGGCGCTAGAATTTAGGCGTACTAGTACGTCAATAACCCCAGTGCGTAAGACGTACTAGTACGACCAAAACCCCGAAAGGGTTAACAGGAGGTTAATGGGTCATACAGTTCCTGGTTAATGGAAGGTTAAAGGGTCACACAATTCCTGGTTAATGGGAAGTTAGAGGGATATACCAGTAAATGGGAGGTACCATAATTGGAAAGGAAAGCATAGCTTCAGTTCCTTGCACCATGAGTTCTACAATAGTATCAAGGTATTCCTTCCACACTTCCCCATCTTTCCTTGAGGTTATTTCATAGCTATAGAAACCTCAAGATTGCTATGGTAATTTATGAGTTATATATTTTGGATGTTTCTTCATCCATCATCAGAATCTTAAATATATTACATTATAAATTGAGTAACACAACTAAGATAGTTCAACCAATATGATTTACAACAGACTTAAATTAAAAATGTATTTGTTAAACTGACAACAAACTTGTACATTATCTTATCACTTGTTACTTTCCTGAAAGGGTTTTTACAATATTAACTTCTGCTATGTTAAAGATAACTTTCATGTCTGTACAGCTTCAAAGAAACAACTTCACTGATCAGGTAACTGTAGAATACTGTACAGTGGTCCATTCTTGTCTTGATAATTTCTACCTTTGTTTTTAAAATAGGAGTGAGTGGAGGCAAGTGGTTTTTATGTCTTGACATGCTGTTGGAGTGTGAGCAAGGCAACATTTATGAAGGAATTCAGGGAAACTGGTTAGCCGGACTTGAGTCCTGGAGGTGAAAAGTAGTGTCTAAACTGTGAAGGAGGGGTGGGGATATTTACAGTTTTGGTATCTACTCTCTGAGCCCGGCCATGGGCCAGGCTCGTCTGGTGCTTGCCTGGTCAACCAGGCTGTTGCTGCTGGAGGCCCGCTGCCCCACATATCCATCCCAGCCTGGTTGATCTGGCACCCGATGAAGATACTTGTCCAGTTTCCTCTTGAAGGCTTCTACACTGGTTCCAGCGATGTTTCGGATATCTTCTGGTAAGATGTTGAATAGTCTGGGACCCCGGATGTTAATACAGTGCTCCCGTATTGTCCCCACCGCACCCCTGCTCCTCACTGGGTTTATTTTACACTTTCTCCCATATCTCTCACTCCAGTATGTTGTTATGGCAGTGTGCAGATTTGGGACCAGGCCCTCAAGTACTTTCCATGTATATATTATCATGTATCTCTCTCTCCTCCGCTCCAATGAGTACATGTTCAAGACTTGAAGGCGTTCCCAATAATTTAGATGTTTCAATGTGTCAGTGCCTCTCTGGCAAAACAGTGATGGAGTGAATGATGGTGAAAGTGTTCCTTCTTTTTTCAGGTTACCCTACCTCAGAGGAAGACTGCTGGTTTGCTGAAGAAAAAAAAACAATCTTCAGGTACCACAGTAGTTTAATGTCTTGGACCACAGATAGACACAGTTTTGTGTGCCACAGTAGTTTAATGTCTTGGACCACAGATACACAGTATTTAGCTGTACCTACTTCACCTGCTTCTCACTAGGTTTATTTTACTATTTCTGCTGTATTATATTTCTCACTTCAATCAGTTATTTTGGTAGTGCTGATCAGGGCCCTGACTCCTCATGCATTTTCCATGTACAGTGGTCCCTCGGTTTTCGTGCATCTCCAAACTCGAACATTTATGTAAGTGTATTTTCGTAAGTGCTGTTGCAAGTGTATTTTTGGGGGTCTGAAATAGACTAACTTATGTGAAATTATTTCTTAAGGAAGTAAATTCGTTCGGTAATGGCACTTGAGCATCATTCTGGAACGAATTTTTGGCGAAAACCGAGGGACCACTGTACTATACATACGATCATGTACCTCTATTTCAGAGTATATACATAACCAGTGCTCTGAGGCATTCCCAGCAGTTTAGATATTTTACTGATTCTATGTGGGCAGTAAAAAAACCCTCTGTATTTTTCTTAGCTCTGATATCTCTCATGCCTCAAAAGGAGCTGTGAGCACAAATGATTTGAATAGTGCTATTAATGTTATATCTTTTCTTGTTTTAAAGGTCTTCATCATCAACCCTGTCATTTTTCTGGATTCTGTTTCATTTATCTTGTGTATAAATATAAGTAAAATTACCAGTAGATCCCTGTTGTCATGGAAAAACTGATCAACCAGGCAGTAGTGCCTACAGCAGATTGTGTGCACTGAACATCAACAATCTGACCAACCTGGCCATCAACAATGTGCTGGTGTGAGACCAGGTTTCAATGACAGCTAGAACTATCAACAGTTAGGAAGTTTTTAGATCCACTGTATATTAAGAGTAACTTTTTATTTGTTTTATGCAAAAATAAACTACGTACTTACCTGTTTTTCTTCTTTCAACACGTCGGCCGTTTCCCACCGAAGCGGGGTGGCCCAAAAGAAAAAACGGAAGTTTCTCCTTTTACATTTAGTAATATATACAGGAGAAGGGGTTACCAGCCCCTTGTTCCCGGCATTTTAGTCGCCTCTTATGACACACATGGCTTACGGAGGAAGAATTCTGTTCCACTTCCCCCTGTTTACTTCCTTTTATTTTTTCCCTTCTGTACCGTGCCTGATTAGCCCCTCTACTTTCCAATTCTGTGACTGGTACTGAGGCCAGACTATTGCTGTTTGTGGTGTACAGGCCTACATAGCCATCACAGAATGACTGATCTGGCACTTGCACTGTTTACTTGTGAGCCTTATATGTCTGCCCATTAAACAGAGTACAGCAATGATCTCTAACCTGCATGTTTGAAGAGAGCAGTCAGACCAGCTTGTAGGATGGGGTTTCGATGATTAAGGTGCAGGACGGCACGGGAAGCTGAAGCAAGAAGAGGCAACAGTAAACCAGGAGAAGGATGAGGCTCTTCCATAAGCCAAGTTACTATTGCTGAAGTGCCAAGTTCTTGCAGAGCTGCTGATGATGCCCCACCACTAACCACAGCCAATACCTCTGTACTCAGAACACTTCCCTCACTCCACTGCTGATCTTTAGGCACAGCTGGAACCAAAAATACAAAATATTTAGATTTAAAGTTAGTATTACATCAGTCTTTTTTCATCAAGGCAAGGTGATCAAGACAAAAAAATGAATTCCCTGACACCAGCACTCTAATGGTCTTTCTGGAACAGAATAGCCGTGGTACAATGGGTGGTCAACAGAAACACGGCATCCTCAGATAACTGGGCTGGCAAATAATGTGTGCAAGGGGCTTGGGCATACAGAAAGCATGTGTAAGCATGTTAAGAGTGAGTGGAGACAAATGGTTTTTGGGACCTGATGAGCTGTTGGAGTGTGAAAGGTAATATTTTGTGAAGGGATTCAGGGAAACCGGTTAGCCGGACTTGAGTCCTGGAGGTGGGAAGTACAATACCTGCACTCTAAAGAAGGGGTTTGGGATATTTGCTGTTTAGAGTGACATCTAAACCACCGTCGTATCTGTGCACTCAGCAAAGACAGTGATTAGTGTGAATGATGGTGAAAGTTTCTTTTTTTTTTTTTAGGGGTCAATATGCCTTGGTGGGAGACTGCCAGTGTGTTGAAAAAAAATCTCATCTCTTTTAAATCACTTACTCAAGAAGCTGGCTTATTGGTAAAGAGTTTTTAGATAACGAACATGGCCTCAGTCCTAGGTGTTGTTTTTTTGGTTTATTGTTGTACTGTAGCATACAATGGGGTAACTGCACTATGTGAGAGGTACTGTGTGCCAGTACCTCACATGGTACAAATGCCCCATTGTACAGTATATATCAGGTTACTGAATACAAATTTATGCATGCGTATATGTATATGTACACGAGACGAAATATTTTGTAGAAAATTATTTCCCACAACTTTTTTTTTTTTTTCAACAAGTCGGCCGTCTCCCACCGAGGCAGGGTGACCCAAAAAGAAAGAAAATCCCCCAAAAGAAAATACTTTCATCATCATTCAACACTTTCACCACACTCATACATAATCACTGTCTTTGCAGAAGAGCTCAGATACGACAGTTGAGAATTGTCCCTCCCAGCTGTCACTATCCCAGACCCCTCCCTTAACCCTTTCAGGGTCCAAGGGGGGTCTCCGAAACTCGTTCTCAGGGTCCAAGAATTTAAAAAAAAAAAAAAAAATTATTTTTTCTTATGAAATGATAGAGAATCTTTTTCCGATCATAACGCCACAAAAATTATGAAATTTGATCGAAAACTAACGGAATTATGCTTTCGCGAAGTTAGCGGTAGCCATGACACTTACGCATCGGCGATTTCGCCCACTTTGAGCCCTATTTTTGGCAAATTCCAATGTTTCAGTCAACTAAACTTATAGCTATTTCGCTAGAACTCCAATTCTTCTATCGATTGAGTACAAGAAACCGCCTATTTACCAATTACAACTACGCAAAATAGTGGTCAGAAAATGGCAATTTGGCCAATTTCACACAAATTTCAAACGATGCCAATTTCAAAATAGGGTCCATAATAAACAAGGCAGACATTCCTGGCACTAAAATAACGTCTTCTCTGTTCATTAGTCACGTTTCCAGGCCCCTCTTACATTACTTTTGCTTTTCATTTTGAATTTTTATTCTAACAAAAAAATAGAAGATTTACTGTTATGTATACAACTGCATCATTGTAAAAATGGTATAAATAATATTAGAGCACTTGTGCATGAATATTAGACTCGCCAGTTGATGTGTATTGGACGCATGGTGTGATTTGTTTACTCTTGAACATCGTCAAAAATCGAACATTTTCGCTACTTTGAGCTCAATTTCAAAGTACTTATCGTTGTCAAACCAATCAAAATCATCTCTATTTCTGTAATATATCTTCCAATCTATCAAATGAGACCAGGAAAACGAGAATACATCAATAAATACCATACGAAAATAGACTGCAAAGTCGCTGTTTTAAACAAAAACACAGTTTTTTTTTCCTCATTATGCACTGTGTGGTGCAGGATTTTTTTTATACTGCGCACACTGACCGCACAGACCCATTCTATCACATCTAGGCCTAACAGCCTGTTTCTGCTTGATTTGAGGGCGCTAGAATTTAGGCGTACTAGTACGTCAATAACCCTGAAAGGGTTAAAGTGCAGGCATTGTACTTCCCATTTCCAGGACTCAAGTCCAACTAAATCAATTAACTGGTTTCCCTGAATAACTTCACAAAATGTTACCCTGCTCACACTCCAACAGATCGTCATGTCCCAAAAACCATTCGTCTCCATTCACTCCTATCTAACACGCTCACACATGCTTGCTGGAAGTCCAAGACCCTCGTCCACAATACCTCCTTTACCCCTTCCCTCCAACCTTTTCTAGGACGACCCCTACCCCGCCTTCCTTCTCCTACAGATTTATACGCTCTCCAAGTCATTCTACTTTGATCCATTCTCTCTAAATGACCAAACCATCTCAAGAACCCCTCTTCAGCCCTCTGACAAATACTTTTAGTAACTCCAAACCTTCTCCTAATTTCCACATTCCGAATTTTCTGCATAATATTTACACCACACATTGCCCTTAGACAGGACATCTCCACTGCCTCCAGCCTCCTCCTCGCTGCAGCATTTGCAACCCAAGCTTCACACCCATATAAGAGTGCTGGTACCACTATACTTTCGTACATTCCCTTCTTTGCCTCCATGGATAACGTTTTTTGTCTCCACAGATACCTCAACGCACCACTCACCTTTTTTCCTTCATCAATTCTATGGTTAACCTCATCCTTCATAAACCCATCCGCTGACATGTCAACTCCCAAATATCTGAAAACATTTACTTCTTCCATAATCCCTCTCTCCAATGTGATATCCAATTTTTCTTTATTTAAATCGTTTGATACCCTCATCACCTTACTCTTATCTATGTTCACTTTTAACTTTCTACCTTTACACACTCTCCCAAACTCATCCACTAACCTTTGCAACTTTTCTTTAGAATCTCCCATAAGCACAGTATCATCAGCAAAAAGTAACTGTGTCAACTCCCATTTTGCATTTAATTCTCCATAATTTAATCCCACCCCTCTCCCCAACACCCTAGCATTTACTTCTATAAATTTACTTCTATAAATATATTAAACAACCATGGTGACATTACACATCCCTGTCTAAGACCTACTTTTACCGGGAAGTAAACTCCCTCTCTCCTACACACCCTAACCTGAGCCTCACTATCCTCATAAAAACTCTTTACAGCCTTCAGTAACTTACTACCTATTCCATACACTTGCAACATTTGCCACATTGCTCCCCTATCCACTCTATCATATGCCTTTTCTAAATCCATAAATGCAATAAAAACTTCTCTACCTTTATCTAAATACTGTTCACATATATGCTTCACTGTAAACACTTGATCTACACATCCCTTACCCACTCTAAAGCCTCCTTGCTTATCTGCAATCCTACTCTCTGTCTTACCTCTAATTCTTTCAATAATAACCCTGCCATACACTTTACCTGGTATACTCGGTAAACTTATTCCCCTATAATTTTTACACTCTCTTTTATCCCCCTTCCCTTTATATAAAGGAACTATACATGCTCTCTGCCAATCCCTAGGTACCTTCCCCTCTTTCATACATTTCTTAAACAAAAATACCAACCACTCCAGCACTATATCCCCCCCTGCTTTTAACATTTCTGTCATGATTCCGTCAATTCCAGCTGCTTTACCCCCTTTCATTCTACGTAATGCCTCACGCACCTCCCCACACTCACATCCTGCTCTTCTTCACTCCTAAACGATGTTGTACCTCCCTGGCCAGTACATGAAATTACCGCCTCCCTTTTTTCATCGACATTTAAAAGTTCCTCAAAATATTCCCGCCATCTACCCAATACCTCCAGCTCCCCATCTACTAACTCCCCTACTCTGTTTTTAACTGACAAATCCATTCATTCCCTAGGCTTTCTTACCTTGTTTATCTCACTCCAAACTTTTTTCTTGTTTTCAGCAAAATTTCTTGACAGAGCCTCTCCCATTCTTTCATCCGCTCTTCTTTTGCACTCTCTCACCACTCTCTTCACCTTTCTTTTACTCTCCATATACTCTGCTCTTCTATTAACACTTCTGTTTTGTAAAAACCTCTCATAAGCTACCTTTTTCTCTTTTATCACACCCTTTACTTCTTCATTCCACCACTCACTCCTCTTTCCTCCTGCACCCACCCTCCTATAGCCACAAACTTCTGCCCCACATTCTAATACTGCATTTTTAAAACTATCCCAACTCTCTTCAACCCCCCCACTACTCATACTTGCACTAGCCCACCTTTCTGCCAATAGTTGCTTATATCTCTGTTAATTTCCTACAATACAGATAAGGAATGCTTATGATAGCAAAAAGCTTCTGCAAACAACTTTCTCATTTCTAGAACATTTTGCTTTTCAATTTTCAAGGAACTTTTATTTTTAGAGTTTTTACACAAAAAATCTGATACAGTGGACCCTTGAAAATCGTGATTAATCCGTTCTAGAGAGTCTGCCGAAATTCAAAATTCACGATTTTCAAAACCATTTTCCCCATAAGAAATAATGTAAAGAATATTAATCCGTTCCAGACACACAAAAGTATTAACAAAAAAAATTGTTTAAACATTAAATATAAATTTAAATATACATTTTTATCTTCCCACAACCTACCCCATAAAAATAAATAATGAGCTACTGATATTCTTAAAGCACCTTAATTGATCACAAACCAATTTACTTATTGGAACATATAACAAAACACCTTCCAGAAATGGCAAAATTGTTGGCAAAAGTTTCTTGTAAATACAAAGGATGGTTCATCAGTGCCATACCTTTGACCTTTGAAATACCTTTGATGAGTTCAGCAAGTTTTTCTACTCCCAGAGCCCAGGCACGTCTGGTGCCTGCCTGGTCAACCAGGCAAGCACCAGACATGCTTGTGATCTGCTGACCCACATATCCATCACAGCCTGGTTGATCTGGCGCCTGATGAAGATACTTGTTCAATTTCTTGAAGATTTCTATGCTTGTCCCAGCAGTGATTCTGATATCTTCTGGTAAGATGCTGAATAGGCTGGGTCCACAGGAAAAAATAACAGGAAAAACACACGAGAATCACAGGGAGCTATGGCTGAAGCAAAGTGTGGTTCTCACATATTTTTCCTGGTATTTTCCTACAATACAGATAAGGAATGCTTATGATAGCAAAAAGCTTCTGCAAACAACTTTCTCATTTCTAGAACATTTTGCTTTTAAATTTTCAAGGAACTTTTATTTTTAGAGTTTTTACACAAAAAATCTGATACAGTGGACCCTTGAAAATCGTGATTAATCCATTCCAGAGATTCTGCCGAAATTCAAAATTCACGATTTTCAAAACCATTTTTCCCATAAGAAATAATGTAAATAAAATTAATCCGTTCCAGACACACAAAAGTATTAACAAAAAAAATTGTTTAAACATTAAATATACATTTAATTACACAGAAAACAATGACACATGAAGAATTAAACAATAATAACTTGACACTTACCTTTATTGAAGAGTTGTTGATGTGAGGAAGACGGGAGGAGGGGAGAGGATGGAAGAGTTACTATTGTTTGGAAGGGGAATTCCCTTCCATAGACTTTAGGTACCAAGTCCTTTTCCGGGGTTACTTCCTTTCTTTGTCTTTTACTGCCACAGTACATTCATTACTTACTTTAAAATATTTGTAGTCTTAATGTAGGGAGAGAGGTGTCTAGTATTTATTTGTAGGAATTCAGTGTATGTAGCCTGTAGACGTAGGTACAGTGGACCCCCGCTATTCGAACGGCTCGGCAGTCGAACAAATCATCATTAGAACAAGAAAATCGATATCGTCATGCGAACAAAATATCACGATTCGAACAAGTGTGTCCATCACCTGTCCGCCCAGGCGCTTGGAGAGCCAGTCCCTCGTTGTTTACACTCGAGAGAACAATACCCTGCACGCTCATCCAGACATTTCACACTTAATTATAATTGTTTGGAGTTTGTTCATTAAGTGTAAGGCAGTGGTGGTAGAGGCAGTGGTGAGAGGCAGTGGTGAGAGGCAGTGGTGAGAGGCAGTGGTAGAGGCAGTGGTGAGAGGCAGTGGTGGTAGAGGCAGTGGTGGTAGAGGCAGTGGTGGTAGAGGCAGTGGTGGTTGAGGCAGTGGTGGTTGAGGCAGTGGTGGTTGAGGCAGTGGTGGTTGAGGCAGTGGTGGTAGAGGCAGTGGTGGTAGAGGCAGTGGTGGTAGAGGCAGTGGTGGTAGAGGCAGTGGTGAGAGGCAGTGGTGAGAGGCAGTGGTGGTTGAGGCAGTGGTGGTTGAGGCAGTGGTGGTTGAGGCAGTGGTGGTTGAGGCAGTGGTGGTAGAGGCAGTGGTGGTTGAGGCAGTGGTGAGAGGCAGTGGTGAGAGGCAGTGGTGGTAGAGGCTGTGGTGAGAGGCAGTGGTGAGAGGCAGTGGTGAGAGGCAGTGGTGAGAGGCAGTGGTGGTAGAGGCAGTGGTGAGTAAATAAGATTAAATGAAGGTTCGGGAGGGAGTTTTGTAAACAAACCAGTTGTTGTTGTTGCTGTTACCAGCCTGACACGTACGATTTCTGTTCACTACTTGAAGCTGACTGGAAGTGATCTAATGCAGATAGCATTACAAACTCCGTTTTCTCTTATACTAACACGTCTGAAGGAGGAAAGAATGGGAAGATGTTTTCACAGCTGTAGCGAGAATGCTCGCCAACCACCATCCTTCCCAGCCACCACATTCGTAATGACATACATATTTTATTCATTCTAGAGTGTATATCAGGTTTTTATGTTATTTATATTGTTTATTATGTCATATTAGATGAATTGTGATAGATAAATAAGCTGTCGAGTTGATAATAGCTTCACAGTGAAGTACTATTTTGTCATGCCTCCTGACAGCAGGAACGGATTAATTGCATTTCCATTATTTCTTATGGGAAAAATTAAATCGCCTTTCGAACATTTCACGTTGAGAACAAGCTCCTGGAACGGATTAAATTCGAATGGCGAGGGTCCACTGTACACGTATGTAGCCCCCCACCTGGGGCTTCACTACACAGCCATATTATTACACTACACAGCCATATTATTACCATGTTCACTGAGTTTAATCATTTCTAAAACTACCTTTAGATGCCATCATAAACAAAAGGAGAAGTAATGAATAATTTATGCCGAGAATTGTAAACAAACGCGTATGAAGGGCGGTTACTGCACCAGACGCCAGATTTACAGTTTTCTCTAATGCTGCAGAGAAAACAATGTTTACTCTCCACCAGACTCTCCACTCGATAGCATATAAACATTGTATCAATGTTTATACGCTATATGATATGTAACGTGTTTCTTATATAATTTTGAAGAAAATATCATAGATGGAGTAATGAAAATGTCTATATTAACCTAAAATAAGACATTTGTTTGAGCTTGGTGTGGGGAAGTACCCTGGCTGGTTTGTATGGGGAAGTACCCTGGCTGGTTTGTGTGGGGAAGTACCCTGGCTGGTTTGTGTGGGGAAGTACCCTGGCTGGTTTGTGTGGGGAAGTACCCAGGCTGGTGTGTGGGGAAGTACCCTGGCTGGTTTGTGTGGGGAAGTACCCTGGCTGGTTTGTGTGGGGAAGTACCCAGGCTGGTGTGTGGGGATGTACCCTGGCTGGTTTGTGTGGGGAAGTACCCTGGCTGGTTTGTGTGGGGAAGTACCCAGGCTGGTGTGTGGGGAAGTACCCTGGCTGGTGTGTGTGGGGAAGTACCCTGGCTGGTGTGTGTGGGGAAGTACCCTGGCTGGTGTGTGTGGGGAAGTACCCTGGCTGGTTTGTGTGGGGAAGTACCCAGGCTGGTGTGTGGGGAAGTACCCTGGCTGGTGTGTGTGGGGAAGTACCCTGGCTGGTGTGTGTGGGGAAGTACCCTGGCTGGTTTGTGTGGGGAAGTACCCTGGCTGGTGTCTGGGGTGTCAGAGGCAGGCTGGCTTTGTTTACGGGCTGACGCTGGGAGAAGGGCCCACCCTCCAACCTTCACTATCTCTCTATAATGTCATATTTGTATTAATTTGGGAGTCTTTATCATGCTGCTATGTTATTTATGTTATACCTAATATTATTCTGGAATAAATATGAAAGGTAGATAACTTATTGATAGTAATAATAAGTATTATTATACAATATTTTAGTGCGGTGAGCTCACACCTCCACACGCCATGGAGGTCCATGAGTAACTGAGGTTGAGACTGCTCGCGCCTTCTTCCTCTCATAGCCCTGCCTACCCTTCAATACCTCTCTATATGTCAGTGGGGAAGTACCCTGGCTGGTTTGTGTGGAGAAGTACCCTGGCTGGTTTGTGTGGGGAAGTACCCTGGCTGGTTTGTGTGGGGAAGTACCCTGGCTGGTTTGTGTGGGGAAGTACCCTGGCTGGTTTGTGTGGGGAAGTACCCTGGTTGGTTTGTGTGGGGAAGTACCCTGGTTGGTTTGTGTGGGGAAGTACCCTGGCTGGTTTGTGTGGGGAAGTACCCTGCCTGGTGTGGGGAAGTACCCTGTCTGGTGTGTTCTTTCTTGAATTCTATCGTGTTTCTCGCATTCTTTAGCAAAGAGTTGGCACTAGGAGCTTTCTTTGGGCCCATGGTGGCTTATTTAGCAGTTGCAAGCACTAAAACAAATGAAATATTAAGAAATGTATCATATGAACGCATGAGGTGATCGTCACTCGCTGGTAAACACTGGCACACTGACTCTGAATGGTGTTTGGGTGCCCGCGGTGGCTAGGAGGCTGCTCGGACGTGTTTCATAAGATCGCCGATTTTTAAGCCAAATCATGAAAATCAAGCCAATATTTTGGCGAAAAAAGTTAACGATTTTCCAATTTCACGATATTCAAGGGGGACGATTTTCAAGGGTCCACTGTATAAGTAAAGGAGGGCCCTGCACATACAGCACCTTTTTAATGTTTCACATTTTCGTTGACTTTAAATTGAGCGACTGTTCATTATGTTCCACCCGATGACAATATTCACCAACGGGTGGAACAATGGCTCAATTGAAAACAAACAAAAATGTAGAATACCAAAAAGAGGTGCTGTATATGTGGGAGCCCTCCTGTACAAGACAGTAAAAAAAAATAAGAGGTTGAATACTGACTGGAAATAAGCGTGTTCTCCATGTGTGAGTGAAGTCCCTTGATAGTGGCAGTGAAGACATGAGGCTTGGCAGCCAGCAGGGCTTTGTGTCGTGCTGCGGCAGAGGTCAGCAGTCGCACCAGAGCACGCACCAGCAGACCACGTTTGGCAGCCGTGTCTTGGTGAAAAGAGGTAGTATCTGGAGTGTAGCCTGCTGCACGATGAAGTAACCTGGAAGAAGCATCTCAAGCTCTATTACATGGTAGACAACTAGGTGATACAAGTATGTATTATGTCTGTCTCAAGATTTATGGATGGAGGGTTGAGACATTCCCATCCCTAGTGAAAAATGATCCACACAGGTAAGCACTTCATATTCAGGAGAATGAAACTTATGAAGACGTTAATGGTCGAAGTTAGACCGAAACATCATAAGTTTCACTCTCATATGTGTGGGTTATTTGTGCATATGAAATCACGGTATTGTGCCTTTTTATCCTTTCAGCATTTCATATAAATATATGGTACATTATGAGGCATGGGTTTTGAATGCTGCAGTGAGGAGGAGAGGCAGTGGAAATGTTATGTTTGTAAGAAATGTGTGGTGTGAATATCATGCAGAGAATTCAGAGCATAGAAATTAAGACAATGTGGGGTCACCAAGCATATAATTAGAGGGCTGAGGTGGAATTGTTTAATGTAGATAAATGGTTCAGAGAATTGACAAGCTGATTGATTAGACACATGTCCAACACTTGGGGATCTTTATTATGGAAATGTTTCACCACACAGTAGCTTCCTCAGTTAATACAGAGAAGAATGGTTGAAGATCAGGAGGAGTTTGAGGTAATCAGTCCCTCAGCCTGGACTCTTATGTAATCAGTCCATCAATCTTGATAAGAATACAGCATATGCGTGAAGAAGGAACTGATATACTGCAGACAGATGAGGTGAAACAGTTGTAGATGGTGTCACCTTAGACAAATCCACAGGTGGAAGTAGGTCATGCCTATAGGTTAGGCAGCAGCAAGCATAGAATTCCCTGAGGAAGCTAATAAGTGGTGAAACATTTCCATAATAAAGATTCCCAGGTGCTGCACAAGTGTCCAACTTACGAGGAATTGTTTAGGTGGCTTGAGTATACCAAGAGGATGGAGGATAGGATTATAATTGTTGTTGTTGTAGGTTCGCCGGTACATCCGGCCTGGGTCTTCTCCAAATGGTGACACGGCACATAGGATTATAAAGAAGGTATACAAGTCTGGGGTGGAAAACAGGAGGGGTATTGATCGTCTCAGGAACAGTTGGAGGGAAGTGGTAAAGGAGGTTCTGAGGATTCAGCAGGTTTGAGTTAGTGTTGGAACAGAATGGAGACGCATAATTTTTATGGACATACTGTTGACATGCAAGGTAACATTGATGAAGGGGTACTACTGTGCACATACAAATCCACATTCCCTCACTCATAGTGCAGATAAACCACTGACTCCCAGAAGGGCCATTAACATATACAGGAGGGCCCTGTTATACAGCAGGATAGGTTCCAGGCTACAGCTGTAAAGTGAAAATCACTGTGTATAGTGAATCACTTTCAAATGCATATACAGTACACACATTACTTATCTTAAAATATTTTCATTCTTAGCTTATAGTGAGTGGTGAATATATTTATTGTAGGAAGTGTGAATAATAATAATAATAATAATAATAATTTTTATTTGGACATGATACAAAGAATTACATTTGGTTATTGAGATTACATGAGGTGTACATGCCAAAAGCCCCTAGTATGCAGGGTATAATTGAAAACTGCTGCATTAGCGAAATGCCATAAGGCAAAGTGCTGAAAAGTGGGGCCCTCCTGTACACGTACAAATCCACATTCACTCACTCATGGCGCAGATAAACCGCTGACACCAAGAAAGGTTATTAACAAGACTCACCCAATGATTGCAATATCAACAGGATTGCGGTCTGGCAGAGTAAGAACTATGCGGGGGTCACAGCTCATCACCCACCAGTTAACAACACGCTGGAAACTGTCACCATCTATAAGCCACCAGGAAAACATTTCTGCCTCTAGCAGCAATGTTTGTAGTAAAGGCGACTGAAAAGACGAATCAGCATACAAAAAAATTATTATACAAAAATAAGTGACCAACAATATGACAAAAATGCAAATATTGTAGATTATCAATAAACAACTCTTCAATAAAGGTAAGTGTCAAGTTATTATTGTTTCATTCTTCATGTCTCATTGTTTTCTGTGTAGATAAATGTACATTTAATGTAAAAAACTATTTTTTTTAATACAGTGGATCCCCGGTTTTCGTAATTAATCCGTTCCAGAGAGTGACTAAAACCGAATATGACAATTTCTGAATCCATTTTCCCCATAAGAAATAATGGAAATTCAATTAATCCGTTCCAGACACCCAAAATAATTAAAATAAAACATTTTTGTACATTAAATATACATTTAATTACACAGAAAACAATGAGACATGAAGAATAAAACAATAATAACATGACACTTACCTTTATTGAAGAGTTATTGATGTGTGGAAGACGGGAGGAGGGAAGAGTTGCTATTGTTAGGAAGGGAAATCCCCATCCATAAAGACTTCAGGTACCAAGTCCTTTTCCTGGGTTACTTCCCTTCTTGGTTTTTTAATGCCACTAGGACCAGCTTGAGAGTCACTGGAACCCTGTCGCTCAAAAAAGTGTTCCAGAGAGTTCTGTTTCTGGCGTATGTTTAGAATTGTGCCGGCGACAGGGGTGTGTGTGTTTGGGGACAGGACAAGATAGTCCTTCAATATGACACTAATATCAACTCTACGGCTTATTTATTTATCACAATTCATCCATTATGACATAATAAACAATATTAATAACATAGAAACATGATATATACTCTAGAATGAATAAAATATGTCATTACGAATGTGAGGACTGGTGTTGTGTTATTTGTTGTTGGGTGTATAAGGGCCACTGAAAGATAAGCCTTACATAGTGGTGGTGATGGCGGCAGCAGAAACGGCAGTGTTGTCAGTCGCCCTATATACAATGGAACCTCGAGTTTCGAACGCATCGACTATCGAACGATTCGAGTTTCGAACTCTTTTTTCGAACAAATTTTGTCCCGAGTATCGAACGTGCCCCATGTTTCGAACTGCGTGTGAACCAGACCTGTCCGCCCAGCGCCTGCCTGTGCAGGCGTCATGAGTCAGTCTAGCTTTGTTTATCCTACAGTGAACATTACCCTGCGCGCTCATCCAAACATTTCACAATTAATTGTGTTTGGAGCTTGTTCATTGGTTGAGGCAGTGGTAGGGGCAGTTGTAGTAAGAGACAGTGGTAGTAAGAGGCAGTGGTAGTAAGAGGCAGTGGTAGTAAGAGGCAGTGGTAGTAGAGGCAGTGGTAGTAGAGGCAGTGGTAGTAGAGGCAGTGGTAGTAGAGGAGTGGAGTAAAGTGTAGATGGTAGTAGAGCAGGTGGTAGTAGAGGCAGTGGTAGTAGAGGCAGTGGTAGTAGAGGCAGTGGTAGTAGAGGCAGTGGTAGTAAGGAGTGGTAGTAAGAGTGGTAGGAGGCAGTGGTAGTAGAGGCAGTGGTAGTAGAGGCAGTGGTAGTAGAGGCAGTGGTAGTAGAGGCAGTGGTAGTAGAAACAGTGGTAGTAGAGGCAGTGGAGTAGGCAGTGGTAGAGAGGCAGTGGTAGTAGAGGCAGTGGTAGTAGAGGCAGTGGTAGTAGAGGCAGTGGTAGTAGAGGCAGTGGTAGTAGAGGCAGTGGTAGTAGAGGCAGTGGTAGTAGAGGCAGTGGTAGTAGAGGCAGTGGTAGTAGAGGCAGTGGTAGTAGAGGCAGTGGTAGTGAGGCAGGGTAGTAGAGGCAGTGGTAGTAGAGGCAGTTGTAGTAGAGGCAGTGGTAGTAGAGGCAGTGGTAGTAGAGGCAGTGGTAGTAGAGGCAGTGGTAGTAGAGGCAGTGGTAGTAGAGGCAGTGGTAGTAGAGGCAGTGGTAGTAGAGGCAGTGGTAGTAGAGGCAGTGGTAGTAGAGGCAGTGGTAGTAGAGGCAGTCTTAATGTAGAGTGAGAGGTGAGTAAACAAGATTAAATGAATAAACGAGAGAGAATGAGAGTGTAGAAGGTTCGTGAGTTTTGTAAACAAACCAGTTGTTATTGTTGTTGCTGTTACCAGCCTGAACACAAATGAATTCTGTTCACTCCGTGAAGCCGACTGGAAAAACATCTCATATTTATGTTAATTATATAATTTTGAAAAATACAGTGGACTGTCGGTTATCGGCTGTTCCTGTTATCGGCCAACTCGGTTATAGGCCGTTTTTTCGGCTCCCTGTTATCGGCCGTTTTTTCGGTTATCGACCGTATGGGACGCGTCCGTCCGCCGGCTGGGGCCTCTTGCGCTTCAGTTTGCCTGTGTGTCTCGGTGCATGAGGAAGCTTCTGCTCATTCATCAAAACATTTCGCTTGTTTTCCATTGTTTTTTGTCAGTGCAACTGTGAAATAAGTAACCATGGCTCCCAAGAAAGTTCCTAGTAAAGTTCCTGTGGTAAAGAAAGTGAGAAACACCATGGAATTTAAGAGAGAGGTGATTGAGAAATATGAGAGTGGTATGTGGGTGCTGGAACTTGCCAGGATGTTTGGGAAAAACAAATCAACTATTACATCCATCCTGGCAAAGAAAGAACAAATCAAGGACGCTGATGTTGCCAAAGGAGTAGCTTTTGTAACGAAACAAAGGTCACCAATAATGGAAGAAATGGAAAAGTTATTGTTATTGTGGATTAAGGAAAAAGAAATAGTGGGAGACAGTGTAGTGGAGTCTGTTATTTGTGAGAAGGCAAGGCATTTGCATGAAGATCTTGTGAAGAAAACTCCTGGAACAAGTACTGCTGGTAGTGAATTTAGGGCCAGCAAAGGCTGGTTTGAGAGATTTAAGAAGCATAGTGGCATACACAGTGTTGTAAGGCATGGCGAGGCTGCAAGTTCAGACAAACATGCTGCTTAACCCTTAAACTGTCCACACGTAGATATACGTTCGCGTGCGTACTGCTCCGAACGTAGATATAAGTTTTTTTTTCAAATGCTTTTAACCTTGCCACGATAAGCCTGAGTTGCCTCGAGATTAGAGAATAGGTCTGTGCACTCAGTGTGTGCAGTATTACAACATGTGGGAATGACAAACAAAATGCACTCTTCATTTTAAAGAAAAAGAACAATTTATTTTTTTCTCAAAATATTCGGTCAGCTACGCACGTGAACGTATATCTACGTGTGGACAGTTTAAGGGTTAAAAGTGGGTGGGAATCGGCCGATGTGTTAATAAAAAAAAAAATTTTTTTTTTATTTTATTAACACATCGGCCGATTCCCACCAAGGCAGGGTGGCCCGAAAAAGAAAAACTTTCGTCATCATTCACTCCATCACTGTCTTGCCAGAGGGGTGCTTTACACTCCAGTTATAAAACTGCAGCATTAACACCCCTCCTTCAGAGTGCAGATACTGTACTTCCCATCTCCAGGACTCAAGTCCGGCCTGCCGGTTTCCCTGAATCCCTTCATAAATGTTACTTTGCTCACACTCCAACAGCACGTCAAGTATTAAAAACCATTTGTCTCCATTCACTCCTATCAAATACGCATACGCATGCTTGCTGGAAATCCAAGCCCCTCGCACACAAAACCTCTTTTACCCCCTCCCTCCAACCTTTCCTAGGTTGACCCCTACTCCGCCTTCCCTCCCCTACAGATTTATACACTCTCGAGGTCATTCTGTTTCGTTCCATTCTCTCTACATGTCCGAACCACCTCAACAACCCCTCCTCAACCCTCTGGATAATAGTTTTGGTAATCCCGCACCTCCTCCTAATTTCCAAACTCCGAATTCTCTGCATTATATTCACACCACACATTGACCTCAGACATGACATCTCCACTGCCTCCAGCGTTCTCCTTGTTGCGACATTCATCACCCATGCTTCACACCCATATAAGAGTGTTTGTATAACTATACTCTCATACATTCCCCTCTTAACTTCCATGGACAAAGTTCTTTGTCTCCACAGACTCCGAAGTGCACCACTCACCCTTTTTCCCTTATCAATTCTATGATTCACCTCATCCTTCATAGACCCATCTGCTGACATGTCCACTCCCAAATATCTGAATACATTCACCTCCTCCATACTCTCTCCCTCCAATCTGATATACAATCTTTCGTCACCCAATCTTTTTGTTATCCTCATCACCTTACTCTTTCCTATATTCGCTTTCAATTTTCTTCTTTTACACACCTTACCAAATTCATCCACCAACCTCTGCAACTTCTCTTCAGAATCTCCCAAAAGCACAGTGTCATCAGCAAAAAGCAACTGTGACAACTCCCACTTTGTATTTGATTCTTTGTCTTTTAACCCCACACCTCTCGCCAAGACCCTCGCATTCACTTCTCTTAGAACCCCATCTATAAATATATTGAACCACGGTGACATCACACATCCCTGTCTAAGGCCTACTTTTACCGAGAAATAATCTCCCTCTCTTCTACACACTCTAACCTGAGCCTCACTATCCTCATAAAAGCTCTTCACTGCTTTCAGTAACCTACCTCCTATTCCATACACCTGCAACATCTGCCACTTTGCCCCCCTATCCACCCTATCATACGCCTTTTCCAAATCCATAAATGCCGCAAAAACCTCTTTACCCTTATCCAAATACTGTTCACCTATATGTTTTACTGCAAACACTTGGTCTACACACTGAGCGAAAATCAGAAACCCCAACAAGTGTTTAATTGTGATGAAACATGTATGTTTTGGAAGAAAATGCCCAACAGGACCTACATCACGCAGGAGGAAAAGGCACTACCAGGACACAAGCCTATGAAAGACAGGCTAACTCTCTTGTTGTGTAGTAATGCTAGTGGGGATTTCAAAGTGAAGCCTTTACTCGTGTATCACTCTGAAAATCCCAGAGTGTTCAAGAAACACAATGTCCACAAGAAAAGATTGTGTGTGATGTGGAAAGCTAATCATAACGCATGGGTCACAAGGCAAATTTTCAAAGATTGGGTTGATGATGTGTTTGGCCCAAGTGTGAAAAAATACCTTCAGGAAAACAATTTGGGACTCAAGTGCCTCCTGGTACTGGACAATGCTCCTGCACATCCTCCAGACTTGGAAGACCAAACGTCTAGGGACTTCAAATTTATAAAAGAGAAGTTCTTGCCTCCTAACACCACTCCACTTCTCCAGCCCATGGACCAGCAGGTCATTTCTAACTTCAAAAAACTCTACACAAAAGAAGTGTTTCAAAAGTGCTTTGAAGTGACCTCGGACACTCAAGTGACCCTTCTAGAGTTCTGGAAGAATCACTTCAATATCTACAACTGCATAAGCCTTATAGGTAAGGCTTGGGAGGAAGTGACTTCCAGGACTTTGAACTCTGCTTGGAGACCATTGTGGCTGGATTGTGTCCAACAGAGGGATTTTGAAGGGTTTGAGAAAAATGGTTTTGAAAATCATGAATTTTGAATTTCGGCGGACTCTCTGGAATGGATTAATCACGAAATTCAAGGGTCCACTGTAAATATATAGTTAGGCTTGAATATTTATTTTTTAATTTGTAAGCCTCTTGACGGTGCCTATAATTAGAAATGAATGACACTGGCATCTCAAGAGTAATTATTTACTAATTATCCTCCCTTGGTTATTTAATACCTATTGAGTAATAAGCATTCCCTTATACAGTCATCCCTTGGTTTTCAATTGTCTCAGTTTTCACCGATTTTGGTTTTCAATCACTTTTTTCATGGAAAAATTGTCTCAGTTTTCACCGATTGTCTCAGTTTTCACTGATGGTATGGAACCTGTCCACCAGTGCCCCGCACATACAAAGCCCGCTAGACCGCCACCCACGCACATTGTCACACAGTGTAGCATTGTTTATGCTTGAGTGAACATCATCCCAGGAGTTCATACAAAACATTTATTAACAATTCATTGTTTTTGGCCCTTGATTATTGTGTGTGACTACTAAATAAGCTACCATGGGCCCAAAGAAAGCTCCTAGTGCCAGTCCTTTGGTAAAGAAAGTGAGAAACATGATGGAGTTTAAGAGTGTAGCAGGCATGCAGGGAGTGTAGCAGGCATGCAGGGAGTGTAGCATGTATGCAGGGAGTGTAGCATGTATGCAGGGAGTGTAGCATGTATGCAGGGAGTGTAGCAGGCAGGGAGGGAGTGTAACAGGCAGGGAGGGAGTGTAGCAGGCATGCAGGGAAGTGACCCCAGATAAGGACTTGGTACCTAAATTCCTTATGGAAGGGGATTCCCCTTCCAAAAAATAGGGTCTCTCTCCTCTCCCCTCCTCCCTCTCTTCCATCCAGCAACATCAGTCTTCAATAAAGGTAAGTGCCACATAGAGTTCATTCATTTGTGCATGTAAATCTATCTTTAAGGCCCCCAATTTTTTTTTTCCAAACTTCTGGGTTTCTGGAACAGATTAATTGAATTTCCATTATTTCTTATGGGGAAAATAGTTTTGGTTTTCACCAATTTTGGTTTTAGCTGATCCATCTGGAACGGATTAAAATTGAAAACCAAGGGATGACTGTACAGTGGATCCCCGGTTTTAGTGATTTTTTTGTTCCAGAATGCTGTTCAAGTGCCATTACCAAACGAATTTATTCCCATAAGGAATAATGTAAAGTAGACTAGTCCTTTTAGACCCCCAAAAATACACTTACAAAAGCATTTAAAAAAATACACTTACATAAAATGGCGAGTTTGGAGCAGGACGAACACTGGGGGTCCACTGTATACTGAACATAGTTATCATAATTTTAAAAATAACAAAATATTGGGAATGTATCACTGGCACAAATTCTGGTATCATCCCATCCCATCCCTATCCCTGTTGAATAGGTAATATAGCACTAGAGTATTTAAAGACCAACAGATGTTCAGAAAGTTTTATCAATTTGACTAACAAACTAGAAAAACATCACAAAAAAATACTGTACATCTAAATTTACCTGTCTTACACTAGGTTCCATAGATATCCTCACTAGAAGATTTAGGAGGTACATGTGCATCTTAGCAGCAGATTGTGAAGGGTCGCAGCTTCCCATGTTGGTAGGGCTGTGTTGTTGCTTATTGTCTCTGCTGGTATAGAGTTTTCTTAAAAGTTAATTCACCTCCAGGTACACAAGATCGATAAAAAATGCCTTGTTTATGCAAGAATATATTTTGTGAAATGCATTGCATACTAGTGCCTCTCCTCACTTAGCGACGTACTTGTTTACCGATGCCTCGGACTTACAACACGGTCTCTCTGACCAGTATTTATCACTAAATAATGTAAAATAGAGCTGATTTCCTCTATTCTGTTTATTTCAATATACAGTACACTACTGTATAAACATTTAAAAGTATACCAGAAATGTTATGAATGGTGCAAAAGCAAAAGTGACATTAAAACAATATCAAAGATGGTTGACACAAACCCACTACCATTATTGTATGCTCCTCACTTAGCGACGAATTCATTTAATGACGTGGTCTTAGGAACAGAACTCCATCGTTAAGTGAGGAGAGGCCGTATTGTATTACATGCAAACTACATTCTGTAATACTGCAGAAGGAAATAAAGTTTGCATTTGTTTGTAAAAAATGAAACACAGGTTAGGTTAGGTAAGGTTCGTCAGGAAACAGGACAAGTGTTTCCTGATGCGGGTCTTAGTCATATGATGATCCGCGAGCTTTTGGTCATCTGACCAAGGCCTTCCACTGGCTTACCAGTCCACCCCTTTAAAAATTATGGTCATAGTTATAACCATCCTTGGTGAGATATGGCCAGTTTGTTGAAAGAAGAAGTTATAAAAAATTTTAATCGTAGTGAAACACAATATTGTATTTGAATACACATATGTTGGATCACAACCCAGCCTCTGAAAGGTTGTTGGATCATTTATTTGCAGTGATGCATAAGTGATATACAAAATGTCATGCAAGTAAATTATTGGGAATGTTTGAAGTCCTTCAATCCATACTCCTTGAAGCAGAGGCAAGAAAGATATACTGAATTATAATTTACCCCTAGTTTATAAAAGCCTAGGTAGTAGGTTGGTAGACAGCAACCGCCCAGGGAGGTACTACCGTCCTGTCAAGCGAGTGTAAAACGAAAGCCTGTAATTGTTTTACATGATGGTAGGATTGCTGGAGTCTTTTTTCTGTCTCATAAACATGCAAGATTTCAGGTATGTCTTGTTACGTCTACTTACACTTAGGTCACACTACACATTCATGTACAAGCATATATATACACAACCCTCTGGGTTTTCTTCTATTTTCTTACTAGTTATTGTTCTTGTTTATTTCCTCATATCTCCATGGGGAAGTGGAACAGAATTCTTCCTCCGTAAGCCATGCATGTCGTAAGAGTCGACTAAAATGCCGGGAGCAAGGGGCTAGTAACCCCTTCTCCTGTATACATCACTAAAGTTAAAAAGAGAAACTTTTGTTTTTCTCTTTGGGCCACCCTGCATTGGTGGGAAATGGCCGATTTGTTGAAAGAAGAAGAAAATTATAAAAGGGATTGGTACTTAATCTGCTCACAAAAATCACTCCCTATGAAAACAAGAGGCTTGGTAGATGGTGGACAACACCCTAATGAAAAGCAGAGGTGCCATGAGTACACTAAGACAATGTTCTAACAATAAAAATACCATAGTGCTTCACAATGTCTTAGTCATCAATAAAGATACCCAAGTGTTGCACATGCATTTTATTCACTTTGAATTATTTTGACAAATGTATCAGGTTTTCCTTCAACAGTTTACAATTCACGAAGATATCTGAAACATCTGGAGATGATTCTACACAAGACCAAAGAAAGAGGGATCCTTTGGGAAAAATATATTAAAAAATATATAAATTGGGAGATCTTTTCATATATTGCTCCTTAAGAGGCAGAAACTATTTTCTCACTGCCAGTCTAAAATACTAAGTGTTTCTACTAATGCATCTTACTGGTGAATATTTGGAGAGAGAGCAGGTGGGTGGGATATGAGAGCTGCCTGCAGCACCTTGCTCCAGTTGATCTGCACAAGCACACCACCAATGAAACTGTGGCACTCTGGTAGATACTGTTCCACCACCTGAAATTGTATGTTCGTTGAGTACAACTAATAGCAGTGGTTTCTAGCCTTCAAAAGTTATGTAATAGTATACAATAATCTCTTCACTGCCTCTACTACCTAATATCTACACTCAAAATTTAACATAATAATAATAATAATAATAATAATAATAATAATAATAATAATCATCATAAGAGAAAAGTAAGGTGATGAGGGTATCAAATGAGTTACATAAGGAAAAATTGGATATCAGATTGGATGGAGAGAGTATAGAAGTGAATGTGTTCAGATATTTGGGAGTAGATTTGTCTGTGGATGGGTTTATGAAGGACGAGGTAAACAATGGAAATGAGGGAAAAAAGGTGGGTGGTGCACTGAGGTAGTTGTGGAGACAAAGAACATTATCCAATGAGGCAAAGAAGGGAATGTATGAGAGTTTACTGGTACCAACACTCTTATGTGAGTGTAAAGCATGGGTTGTGAATGTTGTGGCAAGAAGGAGAATGGAGGCAGTGGAGGTGTCGTGTCTAAGGGCAATGTGTGGCGGAAATATTAAGCAAAGAACTCGTAATGTGGAAATTAGGAGGTGTGGAGTTACTAAAAGCATTATTCAGAGGGCTGAGGAGGAGAGGAGCTGTTGAGGTGGTTTGGTCATTCAGAGAGGATGGAGTAAAATAGGATGACTTGGAGGGTGTATAAATCTGTAGTGGAGAGAAGGAGGGATAGGGGTCATCCTTGGAAAGGATAGAGGGAGGGAAGGTTTTGTGTGCAAGGGGCTTGGACATACAGCAGGTATGTTTAAGCATGTTAGATAGGAGTGAGTGGAGACGAACGTATTTTGGGACTTGACGAGCTGTTGAAGTGTGAGCAGGGTAATATTTTGTGAAGGGATTCGGGGAAACCGGTTAGCTGGACTTGAGACCTGGAAGTGGGGAAGTACAATGCCTACACTTTAACCCCTTAACTGTCCAAACGTAGAGCTACGTTGTTACTGCTAGCACTCCAAACGTAGATCAACGTTTTATTTTTCCTGCCTCCAAATTTGGCACGACTGGCCCGAAATGCCTGGTCAGTATAGAATGGGTCTTAACACTCGGCGTGCGCAGTATTAAAAAAATCTGGGACCACTTAGTACCTTGTGGGAGCACCAGTTCAATTGAACACCAGCTAGAGCAAACAGTGCGACAAACACCAGGGATTCACTGGTGTCACATCCTATTAACACTCCCCTTTTAAAGGGAAAGTGATGTTGACCCTGAGTTTAGTGGCTTTAAGATGGATGTGGCCACAAGTAGTCGAGGAAATAACAAAAACCTCTATAATGACCCATGTGCAACATTTGTGCAACATCCTTTCAATTTTGATACCACTGGTAGTGTCATCCTGCCAGAATATCCTATAACCTATGCCCTAAGTAAAGAGAAACAATTTTGAAACGTGTAATACATGTTCGGCAGGCCGGCTGGCTTTGGCTGACTGCTGATTGACTTTGGCTCTGTCTGTCTCTGTCTGTCTGTATCTGTCTCTGTCTGTCTGTATCTGTCTCTGTCTGTCTGTATCTGTCTCTGTCTGTCTGTATCTGTCTGTCTGTATCTGTCTGTCTGTATCTGTCTGTCTGTATCTGTCTCTGTCTGTCTGTATCTGTCTCTGTCTGTCTGTATCTGTCTCTGTCTCTATCTCTGTCTCTATCTATCTATCTCTGTCTCTATCTATCTCTGTATCTATCTATCTATCTCTGTATCTATCTATCTATCTATCTCTGTCTCTATCTATCTCTGTATCTATCTATCTATCTCTGTATCTATCTATCTATCTATCTCTGTATCTATCTATCTATCTATCTCTGTATCTATCTATCTATCTATCTTTGTATCTATCTATCTCTGTCTGTCTGTATCTATCTCTGTCTCTATCTCACAGGTACACATACAGTTATTATAGTGTAAATTACCTAGGATAACCCAAAATAATCCAGACAAAGTGCTATACAGTGGACCCCCAGCTAACGAAAAAACTTCATCCCAGAAGCCTGCTCAAGTGCCATTACTGAACGAATTTACTTCCTTAAGAAATAATGTCACGTAGGTTAGTCTATTTCAGATCCCCAAAAATACACTTCCACAAGCACTTACAATATTATACTTACATAATTGTACGATTTCCGGGGTGTTCGTTAACCGGGGGTCCACTGTACTGTGCTTGTAGATATAAGGCATAATAAGCATGACTGGCAAGTAATACACATTTTCACTTGATCAGGAATCAGATGTGACAATTCTGCATTGTGTGTAATACCTATTGGTTCATGAGAGGCTCTCTCTCTGAGAGAGAGAGACAAGCAGACAGAGAGACAGGAAGACAGACATACAGACAGACAGAAAGACAGATAAGCAGAGACAGAGCTAGACAGACAGATAGACAGACATGTTTATGTATAACAGTGAAAACAAATAAAGCCAAGGTTCACTGGAGCAGTGCACAGTCATCAATATCAGAGTGCTGCACTGTCAGCAGTGGAGTGACACTCGTCTTACACCGTGCTTCAAGGAGTTTTATATACACTTCAGCATGTCTAAGTTCCTTTGTATAAAGGCAAAAGGAACAAAAGAGCGTAAAAATTATAGGGGAATAAGTCTGTTGAATCCATGCGTGTCGTAAGAGGCGACTAAAATGCCGGGAGTAAGGGGCTAGTAACCCCTTCTCCTGTATATATTACTAAATGTAAAAGGAGAAACTTTCGTTTTTCCATTTGGGCCACCCCGCTTCGGTGGGAAACGGCCTATGTGTTGAAAGAAGAAGTCTGTTGAATATACCTGGCAAAGGGTATGGTAGAGTTATTATTGAAAGAATTAAGAGTAAGATGGAGAGCAGGATAGCAGATGAACAAGGAGGCTTTAGGAAGGGTAGGGGATGTGTAGACCAAGTGTTTACAGTGAAACATATAGGTGAATAGTATTTAGATAAGGGTAAAGAGGTTTTTGTGGCATTTATGGATTTGGAAAAGGTGTATGATAGGGTAGATAGGGGGTAATGTTGCAGATGTTGCAAATGTATGGAATAGGAGGTAGGGCATTGAAAGCAGTGAAGAGTTTTTACGAGCATAGTGAGGCTCAGGTTAGAGTGTTTAGGCAAGAGGGAGATTATTTCCCAGTAAAAGTAGGCCTTAGACAGGGATGTGTGATGTCACCATGGTTGTTCAATATATTCACAGATGGATTTGTAAGAGAAGTGAATGCTCGGGTGTTGGCAAGAGGTGTGGGGTTAAAAGATAAAGAATCTAACACAAAGTGGAAGTTGTCACAGTTGTTCTTTGCTGATGACACTGTGCTTTTGGGAGATTTTGAGAAGTTGCAGAGGTTGGTGGATGAGTTTGGTAGGGTATGTAAAAGAAGGAAAATAAAAGTGAATACATATAGGAAAGAGTAAGGTGATGAGGATAACAAAAAAATTAGGTAACGAAAGACTGGATATCAGATTGGAGGGAGAGCGTATGGAGGTGAAGTTTTCAGATATTTGGGAGTGGAAGTGTCAGCAGATAGGTCTATGAAAAATAAGGTGAATCATAGAATTGACGAGGAGAAAAAGGCGAGTGGTGCACTGAGGAGTTTGTGGAGACAAAGAACTTTATCCAAGGAAGCAAAGAGGGAACTGTTTGAGAGTATATTTATACCAATGCTCTTATACGAGTGTGAAGCTTGGGTTGTAAATGCTGGAGTGAGGAGGCAGCTGGAGATGTCCTGTCTAAGGGCAATGTGTGGTGTAAATATTATGCAGAGAATTCGGAGTGTGGAAATTAGGAGGTGGTGTGGAGTTACTAAAAGTATTAGTCAAAGGGCTAAAGAAGGGTTGTTGAGATGGTCTGGTCATTTAGAGAGAATGGAACAAAGTAGAATGACTTGGAGAGCGAATAAATCTGTAGGGGAAGGAAGGAGGGGTAGGGGTCGTCCTCAAAAAGGTTGGAGGGAGGGGGTAGTGGAGGTTTTGTGGGTGAGGGGTGTAGACTTCCAGCGAGCATGCGTAAGTGTGTTAGATAGGAGTGAATGGAGACGAATGGTTTTTGGGACCTGACGAGCTGTTGGAGTGTGAGCAGGGTAATATTTTGTGAAGGGATTCAGGGAATCCAGTTAGCCGGACTTGAGTCCTGGAAATGGGAAGTACAATGCCTGCACTTTAAAGGAGGAGTTTGGGATATTGGCAGTTTGGAGGGACATATAAACTGTCGTATCTGAGCACCTCTACAAAGTGATTATGTACGAGTGATGGTGAAAGTGTTGAATGATAATGAAAGAATTTTTTTTTCTTTCTTTTTGGGTCACCCTGCTTTGGTGGGAAATGGCCGATGTGTTAAAAAAAAAAAATAGTAGTTGACTGAGGAGTAAGCCTCCCGGTGACTACCTGGGTCTTCATGGCAAGTACCATTGAAACACAACTCTAACTTTTAAAATCAATACATTTCTTGGACCAATTATACCTAATACTGTAAGAACACACCATAACCTCAGCCAAACATGCACATACCAAAGAAAAATATTTTTGATAAAGTAACACCTGAAGAATAAATGTAGGAGGCAGTGTAAGAGATACAGGTTGTGGCCTCAGCCACAGAGAAGGTGGTAGACTGCAGATCTCAATATCCAACACCACAATATAACTGAATTGTCTGTACAACTTACGATCTATACACAACTTCCATGGAGTAGCAAAGAATTATGCCTCAGTAAGCCATGCATATCTTAAGAGGCGACTAAAATGCCGAAAGCAAGAGGCTAGTAACCCCTCCTGATAAATTACTAAATGTAAAAAGAAGAAACACTTTCATTTCGTCTTTTTCGGGTCATCCTGCCTCAATGGGAAAGAGCCTATGTGTTAAAAAAATATCTATACACAAGGTAGATAATAATGTATTAATAGGTAGCTTGAAAAATGGGTTGGACAAGTACATGAATGGGTGTGAGATGGACCTGACAAGCATGGACCAGTAAGCTACTGAAGTGTTCCTCCTTGCTTATGTTCCTTTAGAAAAGATGGAGCAAGAAAGGTTAATCAAGAGGGTGTATAAATCTGGGGCGGATGCAAAGATGTGTAAGTGATGTCCTCTCAAAATCTGGACTGAGGGAGTAAGGGTTCTGAGAGATGAGAGGCTTAAATATTTTGCAAGTATGTGTGACTATGTTAGACTGGAGTTTAGACAGGTAGTTTTTGGAATTTGCATGCAGTTAGAGTTTGAGGAAGGTAACATTTATAGAGGGAATCCAGAGAAAAATCAGTTAGCCTGACTTAGAGTTTTAGACATGGGAAGTGCATTGTATACACTCTGAAGAATCGGTTTCAATACCAGAGCTCAGAATTGTGAGATCTGTGCACTTCTGGCAAAACAGTTATTGAATGTGTATTTTTTTTATTTTGGTCACAATGAACATTTCTTTTCTAGATGTTAAATATGATAAAAAAAACATTCTCGATATTTCATGGTTTTCTTATTGTCAGGCAATAAGAAAAAATTAGCATCTCAGTAATGTGGATGCAAAAAAAAAAAAAAAAAAAATTAGTGAGGGAAATATTAGTATTTACCAAGAAAAGTGTGTGTGAACATACCTTAGAGAAGATGAGTGTATCCTGGAGAGAAGGAGACAAATGGTGCCAAGGAAGAGCAGATAAATGGGAGTGAACTGCCACTAACACATGACTTTTCACTTCTCTGATGGCATATGTTGCACTATAGTATTCCAATGTTAAAGATAGTACACTTGAACTACCTGTCAGGGAAAACAACTATTTAATGTTAGGAGTGACATCTAAACTGTCATATCTGGGAACCTCTGCAAACACAGTGATTATATGTGAATGATGGTGAAAGTGTTTCTTTTCTGGGTCACCCTGCTTTGGTGGGAGACAGCCAACGTGTTAAAAAATATCTATATTACTGTGCTTCAAAATTTTCAAAGTTGCTCATTGCTTTAAGAAATAAAAATACAGACAAACTCGTAAATACATTCAGTAGTCACTTTATTATACACCTATACACCTGTTCATTAATGCAAATATCTATAATTAGTCAATCACATGGCAGGACCTCAATGCCCAAAAGCATGCAGACATGGTCAAGATGTTCAGTTGTTATTCAGACCAAACATCAGAATGGGGAAGAAATGTGATCTAAGTGACTTTGACCGTGGAATGATTGTTGGTGCCAAACGAGGTGGTTTGTCTATCTCAGAAACTGCTGATTTGCTGGGATTTTCACACATAACAGTCTCTAGAGTTTACAGAGAATGATGTGAAAAAGACAACATCCAGTGAGTGGCAGTTCTGTGGGTGAAAATGCTTTGATAATGAGAGAGGTCAGAGGAAAACAGCCAGACTTGTTCAAGCTGACAGGAAGGTGATGATAACTCAAATAACCATATGTCACAACAGTGTCATGTAGAAGAGCATCTCTGAATGCACAACACACCAAACCTTGACATGGATGGGTTACAGCAGCACAAGGCCGCACTGGGTTAAACTCCAGTCAATTAAGAACAAGAAACTGAGGCTACAGTGGGCACAAGCTCATCAAAACTGAATAGCTGAAGATAAGAAAAATGCCGCCTGGTCTGACGAACTGCAATTTCTGCTACGACATGCAAATGTTAAGGTCAGAATTTGCACAGACCTTTGGGATGTGGTGGAATGGGAGATTTAGAGCATGAATGCTTAGTTGATAAATCTTCAGCAGCTGCATGATGCAATCATGTCAACATGGACCATGATCTCTAAGGAATGTTTCCAGCACCTTGATGAGCCCATGTTACAAAGAATTTGGGTTGTTCTGGGGGCAAAGGGAGGCACCCCTACCCAGTACTAGAAGGGTGTACCTAATAAAGTAGCCACTGAGTGTATATACATATCTCATATTTAACATCACTGATCTCATAATTATCCAACTTCCTTCTTTCATGAGGAGGGAGAGCTCAGACAAATCTAATAGGAAGGAGTCAGAGGTAACAATTACTGTATTACATTCCATCAAGAGGCACCAATTGTAACCCGACTGAACTCCTTCCCTGAGCCCAGAAGCTTTAAGAGTAGATCTGTTCTTACTCCCCTCAAGGCCATATCATCTATGAACTCAAATTAAGTTGTAATAAACAACTTAGACAAAGTGCAGAAATACATAATTATCCAAAAAACACTAAATCAATGTAAGTTAATCAGCAATCAGAGATCAAGAAACAAGTAAAAATGGCACAATCAAAATATACCATAAACGTTTGTTAAAAAAAAATTAATTATCACACTTTTTGTGAGGATGAGCTAAACCCGTAGTTGTTTCTATACCTAGTTCTCATTATTTTTTTGTAATAAAGAGTTGTTTCTATACATAGTTTTCATTTTTTAAATGCAGTCAAATCCCTCTATGGTGGAACCTATTAAGATGGAAATTTATAATGGTGAACCAATCAGTTCAAAATGGATAACACAAAATTACATCCTAGAGACGAATCTAAAAAAAAAAAAAAAAAAAAAAAAAGGCATATTGAGCTAAAGTGGTAATGAGGTTAATACCAGCACAAGGAATGATAAAAGTAGGAGGGTTGAATACCTAAGTGGTGCATCAGAATCAGGACACACAAATAACCTAGAGGGAAGTAAAACACTATGACATACCTGGTAAATGTTCATGCATAAATTCCAGTGAAGAACAGAACATAGCAACCATTATATCAGCTGATGCAGTGTCGCTGGGGGCCCACGGAAGCAGCAACCTTATATTATGGGTGAGATGACGCAGCCAAGCTGGGAAGGAGTGCCGATCCTGACCCCCAAGAGGTGCCACCCATCCTGCCCACAAACTCTCCACTGCTGCCCAAACATCTCGCACAACTAATATTGGGAAGACAAAATTCACTTGTATATTGGTTTCAGAACATATATGAAAATCTAATTTGCAATCTAATAATGATGACCTATTTCAAGTTAAATATGAATAACAAGAAATAAAGAGCAAAATTAAGTACAAAATTTACCACCTATACTCAAATATCATTAGACTTTGTGTATAAGTTCACTGCTGTTTTTTTGCCCCAAAAATCTATACTTTTTATATATGACACACAAAAATGCACCCTAGTTTGTGAGGAACAGTGTAACAACATTTAAGAATTAAAGTTAACCTATGATTTCTGGAAAGGCATTAAGTGTAAAAGATGTCTTCTCTGGGCTTCAAGGAACTGTGCCTTCAGGTGAAGGCAGAGTTGGAGGATGCTATGAAGGTGATATAACTTCTTAAGAAAGAGAACAAGAAGCTACATCCCCAAAACAATGAAAAGAATACCAGAGGCAACAACTGGAAACTGGCAAGCAAGACAGGATTAAAGTCGAAAATGAAAAAATGTCGAAGACACAGCTGTTGCAACTAACAATGTGCATATATATACATATTACTCCATGGGAAAGTGGAGAAGAATCCTTCCTCAGTGAGCTATGAGTGTTTAAGGGGTGACTAAAATGCCAGAAGCAAGGGGTTAGTAACCCCTTCTCCTGTATAAATTACTAAATGTAAAAAGAAGTGTTTCTTCATTTTCAGGTCACTCTGCCTTGGTGGGAAATGGTCAGTGTGTTAAAAAAAAATGTATTATCCCAATTTTCCCTTCACAGTTTTAACTGATGATGCAAAAGATATGAAAATACTGTGTGTTGACTGCTGATGGAGGAATCCACTAATTTAGTCCTATCTGTGAAGATTTGCGAGGTGATAAACATTGTTTATAAACATCTAGGCATACAAAGCAACAGTCGTTAATTGGAGGGGAAGAGGAAGATGGTCCACAGCATAAAATTGGTTATTAAACAAACAGGAACCGGTCATTTAGCGAAGGAATGGTCCTAAGTTTTTGGGTTGTCATTCAAAATTACATTATGCAAAAGGTCAAGTGGAGAATTACTGTAGTAGTTTTAGTCTGTCTGAAATGCTTCCCTTAGAATGTACAAAATAAAAAAATCTGAGCTGAATCAAAACCATTTAATTCTTGTAAATAAAGTTTGATTTTTGTTGAAGTACTAGTTTAAATCTGCATCAAATACTCTGCATGACTAGAGCCTTTATGAAAAATATAAAATAAATGAAGCCTAATAGGTAGTAGGTTGGTAGACAGCAACCGCTCTGGGAGGTACAGTGGACCCTCGGTTATCGGCTGTAATCCGTTCCAGAACGTTGGCCTAAAACCGAAAAGGCCAAAAACCGAAATAATATTTTCCATAAGAATTAATGTAAATCCAATTAATCCATTTCAGACACCCAAAAATATTAACAAAAAATACATTTTTTAAAGATTAACTATAGTTTTACATACAGAAAACAATGAGGAATAAATATAAAGCACGAATTTTAATGATAAATGAACATTACATACCTTTATTGAAGACTCTTGTTGCCGTATTGAAGAGTGCAGGAGGGGAGAGGGAGTTGGGAATCCCCCTCCATAAGGACTTCAGGTATCAAAACCCTCTCTAGGGTTACTTCCCTACTTTGTCATTTACTGCAACAGTGCATTCATTACATACCTTAAAATATTTGTAGTCTTAATGTAGGGCGAGAGATGAGTAGAATTTATTTGTAGGAAGTCAGTGAAGGCAGCGGTAATGTAGGTACACGTACCTTTGATATACCTTTGAAGAGTTTCGAGAGTTTCTCTACTCTCTGAGCCCGGCCATAGTATGTATGTAGTATGTCGCCCCCCTGGGCTACACTACACAGCCATATTATTACACTACACAGCCATATTACTACCATGTTCACTGAGTTCAAGCGTTTTTAACAACTACAGTGTACCATCTGTTTTCGTGTTTAATCCATTCCAGAGAGATCGGCTACAACTGAAACCATTTTCCCCATAAGAAATAATGTACTGTATATTCAATTAATTCATTTCAGACACCCAGGAGTATTAACAAAAAATAATTTTTTAGAGATTAAATATAGATTTACATACAGAAAAGAATGACAAATAAATATAAAGCACTAATAACATGTATATATGAACATTTAACATCACACTTACCTTTATTGGTGACTCGTTGGTGTATGGAAGATGGAGAGGAGGAGAGAGGGAGGTGAGTTTATTGTTTGGAGGCAGGACAAAATGCTTCAATATTTTTTTTTTTTTATTAACACGTCGGCCCGGTGTGTTAATAAAAGAAAAACTTTCATCATCATTCACTCCATCACTGTCTTGCCAGAGGCATGCTTACACTACAGCTACAAAACTGAAACATTAACACCCCTCCTTCAGGAATCAAGTCCGGCCTGCCGGTTTCCCTGAAACCCTTCATAAATGTTACCTTGCCTACACTCCAACAGCAAGTCAAGTCCTAAAAACCATTTGCTCCTAACACGCTCACGCACGCTTGCTGGAAGTTCAAGCCCTCTCGCACACAAAACCTCCTTTACCCCCTCCCTCCAACCTTTTCTAGGCCGACCCCTACCCCGCCTTCCCTCCACTACAGACTTATACACTCTCGAAGTCATTCTATTTTGTTCCATCCTCTCTATGTCCAAATCATCTCAACAACCCCTCCTCAGCTCTCTGGATAATAGTTTTGGTAATCCCACACCTCCTCCTAATCTCCAAACTACGGATTCTCTGCATTATATTCACACCACACATTGCCCTCAGACACGACATCTCCACTGCCTCCAGCCTTCTCCTTGTTGCAACATTCACAACCCATGTCTCACACCCATACAAGAGTGTTGGTATAACTATACTCTCATACATTCCCCTCTATGCTTTCATGGATAAAGTTCTCTGTCTCCACAAGCTTCAATATGACACTAGTATCTGCTCTACGGCTTATTTATCTATCACAATTCATCTAATATGATAAAATAAACAATATTAATAACATAGAAACATGATATATACTCTAGAATTAATAAAATATGTCATTACGAATGTGAGGACTGATGGTAGTGTGTTATTGTTGTTGGGTTTATAAGAGCCACTGACCATAAGCCGTACATATAGTGGTGGTGGTGGGCGGCAGCAGAAGCCACCACCACTATTCACACTGAAACAATGTACGTACATAATTTATAAATAAGAAATATTTACACTTTATAAATAAGAAATATTTACACTTATCTTGGAGGAGATGGTGGCAGAGGGCAGCGTTGGTCTCAGTGCCCCTATATACCTCAAACAACAATGGAGGAATTAAGTTTCGTGTCGTCCTTTTTCTATCACTTAATCGCTTAACTTACTTTATCGCTGGCTGGCGCTATAGCCTTTATCGACTTCACTTTGATACTTTGCTACGATTTCTTTCTTTAATTCTATGGTGTTCCTCACTTTCTTTACCAAAGGACTGGCACTAGGAGCTTTCTTTGGGCCCATGGTGGCTTATTTAGCAGTCACACACAATAATCAAGGGCCAAAAACAATGGATTGTTAAGAAATGTTTTGTATGAACTCGCAGGATAATGTTCACTCAACCAGAAACAATGCTACACTGCCTGAGAATGTGTGTGGGAGGCGGGCTTTGTATGCGTGCTGGGCACTGGACAGGTTCCATACCATCGACAAAAACGGAGCCAATATTTCCACGAAAAAAAGTCCACGAAAACTGAAATCGGCGATAACAGAGATACATGAAAACGGAGGGTCCACTGTACCTTTAGATGTCATCATAAACAGAGGGAGAAGTAATGAATAATTCGTGTTGAGAATTGTAAACAAATGTGTATGAAGGGCGGTGGATGCACCAGACACCAGATTCGCAGAAGGTAGAAGATATCCATAGAAAATATTAACACTCCGAGTCTATACCAACAGCAATCACTTTTTACTCTTCCCTACTTCCACAGTACCTGAGAACACTTATAGGGTGCTCAAGAAAGTCAGTTACATCATCGCTATAGTTAACACTATCAAAAACATTACTAAACCTAAGAGGGTTAAATTCAACCATGAAGAAAGTGCTGGCTCAAGAAATTGTAATGACATGATTGCAAACAAACCACGGTACGGGAGGGGATTGAACTCGCGGTGAGCGAGTCGTAAAACTCCAGACCGATGCATCGGTCTGGCATTTACATCATTCTCTATAATAGTTACAATATAGAGTATATGTGGGTGAGACAGGATTTTCTACAGAAAACTAGGATTTTCTACAGGAAAACTAGGATTTTCTACAGAGAACTAGGATTTTCTACAGAAAACTAGGATTTTCTACAGGAAAACTAGGATTTTCTACAGAGAACTAGGATTTTCTACAGGAAAACTAGGATTTTCTACAGAGAACTAGGGATTTGTCTATGAATGTATATGAACACAAATATGTCTACTGCATCAACTTCATCAATGCCTTGGTTTAACATTGCAACATGGCCTCACACCACATGGACTGGCACAGGGTGAGCAAGATTATCCAAGCAAAAAAAGAACCAGAAAAAAATTCCTTGAATTGGCTCTCATTCAAACCACACACACCATCACCCAGAACCAAGGTTTCCAGTTGACAGGCCCTCTGCCTCACATACTCTTAACCACACACTCCTCATATGACAAGTCAGGTTTACAACTCACTCTACCTCATCACCTGCTCTCCCAGTTATGTTTATGTATCTATGCTTACCCTGAACTGAAAAAGCTTGGTCTCCATACAAATGTTTTCTCAATAAAGGTTTTTATTCTGCCCGTGTCTTTTTAACCCTTAAATTGTCCACATGTAAATATACGTTCACGTGCGTAGCTGACCGCACGTAGAGTTACGTTTTATTTTTCATTCCTTCAAATTTAGTGCGATAGGCCTGAGTCGCCTAGACATGAGAGAATGGGTCTGCGCCCTCAGTGTGCGCAGTATTAAAAAAATCTGGGACCACTTAGTACCTTGTGGGAGCACCAGTTCGATTGAGTGCCAGCTAGAGCAAATAGTGTGGCAAACACCAGGGATTCAATGATGTTATGTCGCATTAACACTCCCCTTATAAGAGGAAAGTAAAAATAGGTTAGATAAATACATGAGTGGCTGTGGGTGGGTGTGAGTTGGACCTGACTAGCTTGTGCTACTAGGTCTGATGCCATGCTCCTTCCTTCAGAGGATGTGACCCGACTAGGTGGGTCATTGGTCTAAGTTGGGGGGTGACATGGACCTGCCTTGCATGGGCCAGTAGGCCTGCTGCAGTGTTCCTTCTTTCTTATGTTCTTATATTCGGCAGGCTGGCTGGCTTTGGCTGTCTCTGGCTGTCTCTCTATCTGTCTATATCTCTATCTGTCTATATCTTCGTCTGTCTATATCTTCGTCTGTCTATATCTTTGTCTGTCTATATCTTTGTCTGTCTATATCTTTGTCTGTCTATGTCTGTCTATATCTGTCTATATCTGTCTATATCTGTCTATATCTTTGTCTGTCTATATCTTTGTCTGTCTATATCTTTGTCTGTCTATATCTTTGTCTGTCTATATCTTTGTCTGTCTATATCTTTGTCTGTCTATATCTTTGTCTGTCTATATCTTTGTCTGTCTATATCTTTGTCTGTCTATATCTATATGTCCTATATCTCTGTCTCTCTCTCACATGTACACATAAGTACAGTTATTATACATAGTGTAAATTACCTAGGATAACCCAAAAATTCCAGGTAAAGTGCTATACAATGCTTGTAGATATAATACATAAATAAGAATGGAAACCCCTGGCAAGTAATACGCATTGTCACTTCTGCATCGTGTATAATACCTGTTGGCTTACGAGACGCACTCTGAGACTGAGACAAGCAGACGGAAAGACATACACAGGCAGACAGATAAGCAGAGTTAGACAGACATAAGCAGAGCTAGACAAACAGACAGATAGATAGACAAACAGACAGATAGATAGACAAACAGACAGATAGATAGACAAACAGACAGATAGATAGACAAACAGACAGATAGATAGACAAACAGACAGATAGATAGACAAACAGACAGATAGATAGACAAACAGACAGATACAGATAGACAGACAGACAGATATTGAAAAAGGGAGGGTTCCCTCCAGCACTGCTGACATTTATCAAATGTCACTGGGCTGTCAAGAGTTATCTGACACTTGTCAACACACCATTCTTCAAGGAGTTTCATATATACTCCAGGATGTCTAAAACATTGCTGGGACCTATATTATTATTATTATAATCAAATAGAAGCGCTAAACCACAGGGGTTATACAGCGCTGCAGGTTATTGTAGGATGCAGGGAGAGTGGGTTGTAAGAGGGAGATGGACGATTAGTAGGGTATGGAGTGCAAGATGACGGTGGATTGTGCAGGGGAGGAGGGTAGCAAGAGATCGAGGTAGAAGGGACTGAGGGAGGTGCTAGAGGTATAATCTTCAGAGTTTGTGTAGTAAGTCAGTTTCTGTCAAAAAGTCAATGAGAGAGTCAGGATTAAAGGAGGGGCCATCTGCAAGAAGGGAAGGTAAAGAAAGGGCCGCAGAGCGAAGACGTCGTTGGAGGTAAATTCTGCGTGCTCGTTGATAGAGTGGGCAGTCCAACAGGATATGTCGAACAGACACTGGAACCTGACAATGCTCACAGAGAGGGCAGGGAGCCTCTCCATGAGATATCCGTGAGTAAGGCGAGTGTGGCCGATGCGAAGACGGGAGAGTGTAGTCTCCCAACCTCGACATTGGTGACAAGAAGAAGGCCAGAAACCTATAACCGGTTTAATAGAATGAAGTTTGTTATTCAGCAGGTCAGACCAGCGTTGTTGCCAACGGGTGCGAAGGTGGGTAGCAATGACCGCAAAATAGTCCGTGAAAGGAACACCTCTATATGAAACTGGAAGGTCATGTACTGCTGACCGCGCAGCAGTGTCTGCCTGTTCATTGCCCTGTACGTCAACATGACCAGGGACCCAAAAAAAGACAATATCTTTATGCTTGCTAAAGATACGGCGTAACCAAAGGTGGATACGAAGAACTAGGGGGTGAGGTGTATCAATTTTACGGATAGCCTGTAAAGCACTAAGGGAGTCTGAAACGACCACAAATGGTGATACAGGCATAGATGCAATACGGATAAGTGCCACAAGAATGGCATACAATTCAGCCGTAAATATGCTAGCCGAGGGTAACAGATGCCCTCGTACGACGCTGTCCGGAAACACTGCTGCGAATCCGACGCCGTCAGATGACTTTGAACCATCGGTGTATACTGCGATGGCATGGGAATGAGAACGGAAATGGTCTAGAAAGAAAGAGCGAGAAGCCGCCGTAGGCAGTTGGGCTTTCGCGCAAGGTAGAGGAATAGAACAGACACGGACAGCAGGAACTTCCCAAGGGGTAGAGGAAAGGGTGAAGCCACATGAACATATAAAGGCGGAAGCTGAAGGGAAGACAAGAGTGAATGCAGACGAAGAGAAAGGGACGAAGTAAACAGGGCGACGAACAAATAACGAGCGTCTACTAACATCTGTGACAATCCTATACATGGAAGGATTGCGGAGGTCATGTGAGCGAACATAATAGCGAATGCAATGTGCATCACGACGATCGGACAAGGATGGAATGTTCGCTTCTACATAGAGGCTCTCAACCGGGAAGAACGAAAAGCACCAAGGCATAAGCGTAATCCCTGGTGATGGATGGGATTAAGGCTGGAAAGAGTGGCAGGAGAGGCTGCCGAATATATCTGGTCACCATAATCGAGTTTCGATAGAATTAGGGCTGAATGTAGGCGAAGGAGAGTTCTACGATCAGCCCCCCATGAAAGATGTGCGAGGGTTTTAAGGAGGTTCAGCCGGCTATGGCAAGTCGCCTTCAGAGAGTAATGTGAGGTTTCAGGACAATCTGCGGTCAAACAGGAGGCCGAGAAACCTGACTGTATCACGTTCTGGGATACGTGAGCCGTATAGGTACAATGGATGATCAGAGACCACTGAACGTCTAGTGAACGTAATTTGATGAGTTTTGCCACTAGAAAACTTAAACCCGTGAGTGGTGGCCCAATCAGAAACCCGGTTGATGGCATGCTGGAGGAAACTGCAATGAGGTGACAGTCAGCACCTGCAAAGCTATAGCAAAGTCATCCACATAGAGCGATGACCAAATATTGGATGGGAGAACAGATGCCAGATTATTTATAGCAAGCAGAAAAAGTGTTGTGCTCAGAACACATCCCTGGGGGACACCTTCAGCTTGGACAAATTCCGGGGAGAGTTCATTACGAACCCGGACCCGGAAATGTCTGTCAGTTAAGAAAGCCAAGAAAGAATGGTAAGTTGCCTCGGAGGCCTAGGAGTGGGCCTGGGCCAGGATATTATATCTCCAAGTTGTATCATAAGCCTTCTCAAGGTCGAAAAGATAGCGATAACCGAATGGTTATTCGCAAAGCATTACGAATATACGTATCCAAGCGCAGCAAGGGGTCAATGGCAGAACGGCCCTTACGGAAACCATACTGACTAGGGAGAGACTATTGTGAGTCTCTAAATACCACATCAAACGTCTATTAACTAGACGTTCCATTACCTTGCAAACTGCACTGGTAAGAGCGATGGGACGGTAGTGAGAGGGATCACGTCCCGTAGCACCTGGTTTCGAAAAGGAGAACAATAGCAGACTTCCACAGCTGGGGAATAACTCCTTGCGACCATATAAGATTAAAGAGTCGTAAGAGGACAGTAAGAGCAGACTGATGTAAATGCTGTAGCATACGAATATGTGCCGTCCCGGCCCAGCTGCCGATATCGGCAAGCAGAGTGTGTTGCCTCCAGTTCTTGAAGGGTAAAAGGCACATTATAGGATTCTTCTCTAAGAGAAGAAAAAACTAAGGGCTTTAACTCGCTGGCAGACTTAGAAGAAAGGAACGAGGGCATAGATGGAGCCCCTGAGAAATGCGGACGAGATGGTTACCAATTTCAGTGGCAACGGCAAGAGGGTGTTATATCGACACCAGCAACCTGAAGAACAGGAGCCGGGTCGGGGAAATTTACCACTTAATTTCCGCACTTTCTTCCAGACTGCACTCATCGAGGAAGCCAAGTGACAGTAGAAACGTAATCTCGCCAGCAAGTGCGTTTAGCATCACGTATGACACGCGAGCAATAGCTCTCTTCTGCTTGAAATCAAGGAGTCTCTCTGTGGTTCTGTTATATCGATACCTGCCCCATGCAGCACGTTTCAAAGCACTGCCCGAGCTAAGCAGGAGACCACCAAGGCACGCATTCTGAGGATGCTTGCCCGAGGTTTGGGGAATAGAATGTGAAGCCGCTGTGAGGATGGAGGACGAAAAGAGATGTAAAACCTCATCAATGGAGGGCGAGATAGGAACCTCATGAAAGGCAGTAAGATGTGCGTAAAGGTCCCATTTGCCGGTCAAATTGCCAGCGTGGGCAATGAGGAGGTGGAGAAAACAGAGGGGACTTAAGGATGATTGGGAAATGATCGCTGTCATGTAAGTCCGGGAGGACAGACCAGGTGAAGTCAAGGACAGTAGATGAAGAGCAGATGGAAAGATCGATGCAGGAAAAGAATGAGTTCGGGGATCAAAATGGGTAGAGTACCCGTATTTAAAACATGGAGGGAAGAGAAGCAAGAAATGCCTCCAACTGAATGCCACGGGAGTCACAGTGCGATCCTCCCCAGAGAAAATGGTGTGCGTTAAAATCGCCGAGTAATAGAAGGGTGGCGGTAAGGAAGAAACCAGAAAATCAACATCTGGGATAGACATTGCCCGCGAAGGGGAGAGATATAAAGAACAGAGTGTATACCACTTATTCAAGTGGATACGGGCTGCGGTGTAATGTAAGGAAGAAGGAACATAGAGCTGACGGTATGGAACACCAGTGCGTATAAGAAGAGCACTTTCGTTAAAGGTTCCATCGGAAAAAGGATCCGATGAATATAACAAATCATAGCCTGAAAAGGGCCTGATAACAGTGGATTGTAATTTGGGTTCTTGCAAACAGACCCCAACAGGGGAAAACTGAGAGAGCAACACCTGAAGCTCACCTCGGTTACCCCTGAGGCCTCGGATATTCCACTGTAAATAAGCCATGATTTATGGAGAGAAAGATATAAGTGGAAGTGAGAGGAATCTATGGACTAGGGTTAGAAAAGTCCACGTGTGGAGGCAGCGGAAGACCTGTAATCAGAGAAGGAGGAGGACGTTGTGAAGGAAGGGGGGGTTGAGACGAAGAGAGATGAGGAACCTCAGGTGGAGTAGTGTCCATCATCTGTCCAGTCTCTGTAATATATTCTGCAATAGCTTCCAGTGTTTCGGAAGTCAAAGATGCAGAATGTGGGACTACATTAGAAATGGAAGAAGAGTGAGCAACGATCGGGAGTCTATAGACTGCACTAAAGTAGAGGGTGAGGAGATAGAAGAGGAAACTGTCGAAGGGGCTTGGGAGTGGACAGGGGATGAAGGTAGTGTATGAGGAGGATGTTGAACCTCCACACACGTTATAGAACTAGTCAGGGCGAAGGACCTGGCAGTAGGGATTTTTGCCGGGCTTATGAGAAGGAGGGGGCGCTGAGGTTTAGGTGAAGAACGAGGACGTGTAGACTCAGGATTGTGCGAGTGAGTAGAGGAAGGAGTGTGGACAGTATGGGAAGCCAGGTAGGGACCTCGGAGCCAAGAATATCAAAGGATTCGAGACAGGGGTGATTGCGGATGAGGCAACCACAGAGGAAGCCGTGGAAGTTGGGACCCCAGAAGCGGGGCGACGTTTAGCAATGCGAGAATAAGAAATACGGGAAGTTTCCCTTGAAGGCGAAGATGAGAGACAGCCATAGCATAGGAGAAGCCTTCCGCCTCTTTGAGACAACGGATTTCCCGCTCATTCAGGTAAACCTGACAACGGCGAGAATATGAAGGATGTGCCTCATGACAGTTAAGGCAAGAGGAGGTAGAGTACAAGAAGAACTGGCATGGTCGTCAGCACCACAGACTGGGCATTCGGCCATGGACCTGCAATATTTTGCTGGATGACCAAAACGCCAGCAGTTTCTACACTGCTGCGGTGTAGGGGTCACCTTCGAACTTGTAAACGTTGACCTGCAATGTAGACCGAAGGTGGCAGTTCTCGGCAGTCAAACGTTAAACGAGCTATATTGCAAGGATAACGTCTTCGCTTATTGGCTGGGAGGACAAAAGTGTCAACTTTAAGGATAGGGAGTTCTTGGAGCTCAAGCTGCTCGAAATGTCATCACCACATGTCTGGAAATTCCGTTGGACAATGGTGTGGGCAAAATGACAGAACCACAACAAGAATTGAGGGAATGGTGCTTGTCAATAGTAACAGGTGTATTGTCAATGGTCGTAAGAAGAGAAAGATCACGAGCTTGGCCAGCATTCTGGACCGTGATGATGCGAGTGCCGCTCTTGAGAGCGTGAAATGAGATGTTTTGACCAACATGGCGTAGTAGAGCCTTACCAATACTATGGTCTGAAAGATAGGTATTAGGAGAAGTTGGACGAAGAGTAAAAAACTTTGTCCATTGAGTAGTTTGAAACAGAGAGTTTAAGGGGAGTGAGTGACGAGCTGGTCGTTTCTGCGATGAACGAGAAGGGAGTGTCGAATCGTCATGTGTGGGTCTTGGTCGTTTTGTGTGGGACCGGGGTGGTCCGATGGGAGACGGGCGAGCGATTCGAAAATTGCCGCACCGTCGAGGGAGAAGCCGGAATCAAGGTCAGAGAAGAGCGAAGGTCAGAAGTATCTGAAGCAGGTGACGAACCAGCACCAGCAAGAGGTACAGGGGCATGAGAGGTGTCCAAAGAGTCATCCGTTAACGAGGCAGGGTCAGTACTGGGTGCGGTATCAGGAAGGGGCCCGGGGGTAGTGGGTTCATGGATTGGGTCAGCCATGGTTAGGTTACTTCTTTCTTTTTATTTTTAAGAAAAAAAGAAAGAAGAAAAGAAAATAAAAATAAAAAAGAATAAAAAAGGGGAACGTGGAGGAATAGGTCCTAGGAGGAATGAAAGGGAGCGCAAATCCCCTCCGTGCCCAAGAGGACCTCAACACCGCAAGTAGTGCAGATGCTGCATGGAACCCGTGCCATACCCTACCCTTCACGCCAGTAAACCAGCAATCCGGGATAGCAACCTCACATCCACCGAGCCATCTCGGCGGACAAAAGAGAGGGCGGCCGGATATCCGCCACAAAGCATACCGCCTTCGGCCACCACCCCGGAATCCGAAAGGTGGCCTCCAGAGATACACCCGTCGCCCGAAAGATACCCAAAGCCACCCCCGGGTGACCGGAGAGGATCGGGACATCCCCAGGCGATCCAGATTCCACGGCAAACTACACCACCGCCAAGGACCTCAACAGAATGGGATGGACTACGATACCCTTCCCCCTACCTAGGAACTAGAATGCCTGAGGAGAGAAGCTCCCAGGGTAAAACTGGGAAGGAAATAAGGGAGGGATGAGGAGGAGGAGGAGGAAAGGGAAAAGGGAGGATGGGGGAGATGGGAAAAGGGAGGGGGGATTGGGGGGTAATTAGGTTCGGTCTGAGGAAGAAGACCAAAAGGTCCAATTCCTCAGACCGATAGCCTCTTTACCACGTCAAGGAGCCCCCCTTAAAGAGGCTGGGACCTATAAATACTTCGTATATATTTATAGACAATAGTAAATGACCAAGGCAGGTGAAACTGTTCACCTGTTGGTGTGATTGTGACTATTTGAGTACTATTTCAGCACATAATATTAGTGTTAGAACAAAGATTGGCTATGAAATCACAAGAACTATTGTAAATTGTAATTATCAGAACATAAAAAATTATATAAATTAAAATAAAAACTAGAAAAAAAAGTATATCGGCATTACTTCTGCAAGCGGCAGGACTTGATGCTGCTATCAGGTGAGCATCCAGTACCAAATTGGCGGGCTTATATCTCGGTAAGTACTGGCCCCCCAATTTTTTTTTTTAGCCTATCCTGTTTATAAAATGATTTTTTTTTTCAAAATATTCGGAGCAGTACGCAGGTGAACGTATATCTACGTGTGGACAGTTTAAGGGTTAATCATGTGCCAATATGCTTACCAGTATTACAATTTTTTTTGTTTTTATACAGGAATTTAAAATATGAGTTTGACAGTTAAAAATAAGTACAATGTGACTGTTGGGTGGACCTCCCAAGCTTGGTCAGTGGCCCTTCTGCAGTGCTACTCTATTCTTGTTTTCTTCAGGGATTATAGATTTCAACCCATAAGCAATATTGTCCATGAACAAGTCAACCTTATTCTTTGCAAAAATAAAAAAAACTGGCCATAGAACATCAACCAATACTCAAGAATATACATAGCAAACTATATAAAGTATCAGTATGCATATCATATATTATAATTATCATATTCATGGGGAAGTGCTAAACCTATGGGTGTCATACAGCACCTAAAAAAGCAGGAAATTAGGTTTGAAAGGACACACCATTTAGTATTTTGAAACTACATTAATGAAAAAAAATTTTTTTTACTGATTTATCAAGGCACTGAAAACTACATATATATGATACAAGAACTTACTTTCTTCTTGAGAAGTTCCCCAGCTGGTGTGGAAGGTAGTGACAATGTAAGTGTGAGAGATGAGACTGAGAAAGACAGCAATAGGATGGATGTGCAGCTGGTATTTGGGATACAACCCATACAAGCCAAACTCAAGACGCTGATTCACAAAGTAGTTTGAAAGCATCTTTAGGGTGTCATCCACCTGGAATGAAAAACAAAGTCTACTAGAAACAAACTTTTTTTTATTAACACATTGGCCGTTTCCCACCAAGGTAGGGTGACCTGAAAAAAAAAGAAACACTTTCATGATCATGATCATCATTCACTCCATCACTGTCTTGCCAGAGGAGCACCAACACTACAGGTATAAAAATGTAACGTCAACACCCTTCCCTCAGAGCACAGGCACCATACTTCCCACCACCAGGACTCAAGTCTGGCCTGCCGGTTTCCCTGAATCCCTTCATAAGTGTTACCCTGCACACACTCTGACAGCACATCAAGTCATAAAAACATTCACAATCCACTGCTAGACAACCTCATCCCCACTCGTCAAAGACCTAAATCTACTCACTGTACAAAACATTCACTAGTACTGTGCAACCTACATTTACAGAACAATTAATTCTAATATTAATCCCGACCTGAAGTGCTTTGTTGACAGTTGCAATAGGACCTATAGACATAATACTAGGAACAAAAATCTCTGACATTCCCATGTCAGGCTAAATCTTTTCATAAACTCAATGTACATAAAAGAGCCCAAATCTCCAGAATCACTGACTCAGCTAGCATTTTAAAAACTACAGTTAAAAAACACCTTATCTCCTTAACCTATCCCAGCCCATCATAAATACATACGTAAAAACTATACATGCATTTGCTCAATATCATGAACTTAGGTAAAACATTATAATCAATATACAGTGGTACCTCGACTTACGATATTTTTTCATTCCAGAATACTGTTCAAGTGCCATTACCAAACGAATTTATCCCCTTAAGGAATGATATAAAATAGACTAGTCCTTTTAGATTCCCAAAATTACACTTACAAAAGCGTTTAAAAAAATAAACTTACATAAAAGGGTGAGTTTAGGGACCATCGTAAGTCGAGGTACCACTGTATATTTACTCTCAATTTCTGTAATCCTCTCAAATGTTAATCATTCCATTGTGTCTGCCTTAGGTTAATAATCAAAACTGTAATTCCTCTCTACCAAACCTATTAAAGCCATATAGAATGAACTAATAGAATATTCAATTCCCTTGTATTCATTGTAAACTCACCTAATGACCATATGTACATAAGTCTTAAGTTTGCCCGAAATGCTTTGCATATGAAGGGGCTTTTGGCATGTACACCCAATTGTTATACTCCTTTGTACAAACATGTATCATGCTGAAATAAACTTCTTATTCTTATTTGTCTCCACTTGCTCCTATCTAACATGCTCACGTATGCCTGCTGGAAGTCCAAGCCCCTCGCAGACAAAACCTCCTTTACCCCCCCTCCCTCCAACCATTCCTAGGCTGACCCCTTCCCTTTCCTTCCTTCCACTAGTGGACAAATGCAAGGCAGAACCAAATCTTTTTTTTTTAATTTGCAAAAAGTAAACTAAGTGTTAATGGCATAATACAAAGAACTGACAATGAAAACAAAATAAAGAAAATAAGACATGTAAATGTGAGATACTAAATATTTAATTACAGAGTGTAGTATGCTAAAATTAGATGTCTCCTTAGACATTACAGAATTAAATCCCAAACAGCCACCAACTGAAATAGAGGACATTGTAAAAGCCAAAGACAAAGTCAGGAAGCCACTACTAAACGTTATGAGAAGGCAACAGAACCAGACATATCACCGTGGATTCTAAACGAGAGTGTGAACAAACTAAATTATCCTCAATGGAAAATTTTTGAGATTTCACTACAAGAGGAGAAAATGATAGATAATTATTTATTCATAGGAAAGCATTAAAATGTAAGGATCATACAACACCTGTGAATTGAGAGCAAGGAGTAATCAGGCTTGATCTAAGTAAAGGGAGGGTAGCACCACTTCCCTAGTTCAAGATAAATTCTTCTCACTTTATACTCTGAAAGGATAAACTGACAATAGATATGAAAAATGGCTCACACTGCAGATATTTGAAAGGCACGAGAAAGGAATACAATAGTCGCTGTCTACAGATCACACAGCCAACTTTGGTGATAATCTTAAAGACCTAATCATAAACAATAAACTAAATAAACATTACTAAATAACTGCTGGAAATGTTAATATCAATCTTGTCCAATTACAAAAAGCACAAGTAGCTGGTTTCCAAAACGTATTGTATAACTGCCTTTAAAGACCATCAATAACCTAACCTACAATAATTACCAATACAACTGGATCTTCACGTGATCACATCTGCACAAATAGCTCCAGTAAAAGCAGGTAATAAAGCTGAAAGTACAACTGATCATTACCTCACCTTCAAAGTAACCAACAAAATTACTATTTGGGACTAATAAGTCTCATTCATGCTCAGTGATGAGGCCCTCAGTGAATAACTTTACCATAGCAATCGGTAACACTGATTTGTTAAGACAATTCAACAATGATCAGGACATTAACTAATGTCCACACATTCCTATAAAAAATTCAAAACCTTTGCGGTAAACAAAATCCTAAGAAAATAAAGAAAAAACAGAGGGAAGAAATGACAACAAAATGCATGATTGCAAATGTATGAGAAAAATACCAGTGTAAAGAGGAAATAAATATGAGTGCTTTCATGTGCTTACACAACATCAGAAGATGTGTGTGTGTAAGCACATGAAAGTGCTTCGTTTTTTCCTATTTTTACTCTGGTATTTTTTTAAACTTGCATAGTATATTGTGTGTATATAATTAAATTTTCTAGGTAGTAAGTTGGTAGAGAACAACCACCCAGGGAGGTACTACCGTCCTGCCAAGTGAGTGTAAAACGGAAGCCTGTAATAAACATAGATGGGGTTGTAAGAGAAGTGAATGCTTGGGTGTTGGAAAGAGGTGTGGGGTTAAAAGATAAAGAATCTAACACAAAGTGGGAGTTGTTACAGTTCCTCTTCTCTGATGACACTGTGCTTTTGGGAGATTCTGAAGAGAAGTTGCAGAGGTTGGTGGATGAGTTTGGTAGGGTAGGTAAAAGAAGAAAATTAAAAGTGAATATAGGAAAGAGTAAGTTATTGAGGTTAGCAAAAAAATTAGGTGACGAAAGATTAGATATCAGATTGGAGGGAGAGAGTATGGAGGAGGTGAATGTTTTCAGATATTTGGGAGTGGATGTGTCAGCAGATGGGTCAATGAAAGATGAGATGAATCACAGAAGTGATGAGGGAAAAAAGGTGAGTGGTGCACATAGAAGTCTGTGGAGACAAAGAACTTTGTCAATGGAAGCAAAGAGGGGAATGTATTAAAGTACAGTGGTCCCTCGGTTTTCGTGCATCTCCAAACTCGAACATTTATGTAAGTGTATTTTCGTAAGTGCTGTAGCAAGTGTATTTTTGGGGGTCTGAAATAGACTAACCTACGTGACATTATTTCTTAAGGAAGTAAATTCGTTCGGTAATGGCACTTGAGCAGCATTCTGGAACTGTATAGTTATACCAATGCTCTTGTATGGATGTGAAACATAGGTGGTGAATGTTACAACAAGGAGAAGGCTGGAGGCAGCAGAGATGTCATGTCTGAGGGCAATGTGTGGTGTGAATATAATGCAGAGAATTCGTAGTTTGGAAATTAGGAGGATTTGCGAGATTACCAAAACTATTATCCAGAGGGCTGAGGAGGGGTTGTTGAGGTGGTTTGGACATGTAGAGAGAATGGAACAAAACAGAATGACTTTAGAAGTGTATAAACCTGTAGTGGAGGGAAGGCGGGGTAGGGGCTGGCCTAGGAAAGGTTGGAGGGAGCGGGTAAAGGAGGTTTTGTGTGCATGGGGCTTGGACTTCCAGCAAGCATGCGCGAGCGTGTTAGATAGGAGCAAATGGAGACAAATGGCTTTTAGGACTTGACGTGCTGTTGGAGTGTGAGCAAGGTAACATTTATGAAGGGATTCAGGGAAACCGGCAGGCTGGACTTGAGTCCTGGAGATATTAAGTACAGTGTCTGCACTCTGAAGAGGGGTGTTAATATTGCTGTTTTATAACTGTAGTGTATGCGTGCCTCTGGCAAGACAGTGATGGAGTGAATGATGAAAGTTTTTCTTTTTTTGGGCCACCCTGCCTTGGTGGAAGACTGCTGATGTGTTAATAAAAAAAAAAATAAAATGTGCAAGATTTCAGGTACGTCTTGCTACTTCTACTTACACTTCGGTCACACTACACTTGCATGTACAAGCATATATATACACACCCCTCTGGGTTTTCTTCTATTTTCTTCTTACTAGTTCTTCTTGTTTATTTCCTCTTATCTCCATGGGGAAGTGGAGCAGAATTCTTCCTCCGTAAGCCATGCGTGTCATAAGAGGCAACTAAAATGCCAGTAGCAAGGGGCTAGTAACCCCTTCTCCTGTATACATTACTAAAGTTAAAGAGAGAAACTTTTGTTTTTCTTTTTGGGCCACCCTGCCTCGGTAGGATACAGCCAGAATGCTGTTCAAGTGCTGTTACCAAACGAATTTATTCCCATAAGGAATGATGTAAATTAGATTAGTCCGTTTCAGACCCCCAAAAATACACTTATGAAAGCACTTACAATAATAAACTTACATAAAAGGGCGAGTTTGGAGTGTTCGAATAGCGAGGGTCCACTGTAATTAAATCATCATCATCTTTCAGCACACCGGCTGTATCCCACTGAGGCAGGGTGGCCCTTTTTAACTTTAGTAATGTATACAGGAGAAGGGGTTACTAGCCCCTTGCTCCCGGCATGTTAGTCGCCTCTTACAAAACGCATGGCTTACGGAGGAAGAATTCTGTTTCGCTTCCCCATAAAGATAAGATGAAAAAAACAAGAACAAGAACAAATAAGAAAATAGAAGAAAACCCAGAGGGGTGTGTGTATATATATGCTTGTACATGCAAGTGTAATGTAACCTAAGTTTAAGTAGAAGTAGCAAGATGTACCTGAAATCTTGCATATTCATGAGACAGAAAAAAGACACCAGCAATCCTACCATCATGTAAAACAATTACAGGCTTCCGCTTTACACTCACCTGGCAGGGTGGTTGCTATCTACTAACCTAGTACCTAATATAATTAAATATTAATACAGAAAGTCACAAAATAATTTTTATTATTTTGTACTAACCATAGAATGTGAAAGCCGACTTTGATGCTGAGCAAAATGTCTTATGGTCTGGATAACAGTCGCTCGATCCATGTCTTGTGAGAAGTGACAGAGACCAATGGAGAGTGTATTTATCAGGTCGTACCACAACCCAGTACTCACGCCTCCACAGTCCTCCTGAAGAACAGTAAGCAGTTCTAATTTCATTTCTTATGATAGTTTAAGTTAATTAGCATAATAGATTGCAGTTACAAATACCAAAATATACAAGTAAACTACCACTACACATACAGTGCCTGCATTAATAATCCAGACCTGCCTCCAATATAAACAGTATAAAGGGGTCTGGATTCCTACTGTGAATTTGATGCTATACTTCATCTGAATGTTTTCTGGAGATATCTGTCAACTCTCGGAGTTAATAAAAGAGACTGTGGTATGTATCACCTCTCAGTGCCCCTACATATGGCAGTGAGGTAAGGTGCTCTATTGCATTGCTCATATGAGGAATGAGTAGCGGTTTCCTTGCAGCATGATGACTTGGCAGGGAGAGATCCTTTTGCAGGTGGAGTTGAATGCACCATATCAAGTTGTTACCTAAGAGTACTTGATGCACTTCTTTGAACTGTGATGCAGTCATATGTGAATTTCTACATAGTTCTCTGTGTAGAATGTTATCTGTTTGTTTAGACATCCTCCTTGGCCACTCAGTATAGTTTTGTAGCGGAAACGTCTGCTCCTGACTCTTGCTCAGGCAAGTCATAGCAGCTCTGACTCGTTAAGTCTCCCTACAATCCCCGTTGGGGAGGGGAACCTATACCTGCATCCACGATGGCTCATCGGGTGAAGATCAAGGCTAAAAACTTTTCTATCACCGATGCCTCCAAGCTTGTCCTCGCAACTGCCCTAAAAAGCAGTTTGCAGTTAAAATTCTTGGGTATTGCAAGTCTACAAGAAGCCTTCCTCGTCACCTTCATCAGCGATGAGGAAGCAGAAAAAGTCCTTTCACCACCTACTATGAAAACTCTGGACGACCAAGGCTTTGCTCTCTCCATGTCACCATCCATGCAAGCGAAACGATCAGTGTTTATGAAGTGACTACACAAGTTCATCACCTCCATGTCCACCGAGGAACTCAAGCTGTCGATCGAAGATCTGAACAATTGGGCCAAGTTAGAATGTGTAATGAAGATCCCCAATGCATCATCGATGCTGAAGATCACGTTTATGGACGTGACCATGGCTGCCAGAGCTCTGCCAGATGGCCTGGCTGTTTTTTACTACTACATCAACCCTAGCCAGCTTGAACCAGAATGCTTCTAGCATATTTCACCCTGTTGGACATGTTACTCTTATAGTCACTCTACCAGTGAATGTCATGTGACCAAGATGATATGTTCCACCTGCGGTGCTGAAGGCCATGACTATCGTTCCTGCACGTCTACTGCTGCTCCCACTTGTATACACTGTAAGAATGACCACCATACTCTAGCAGCCAAATGTCCAGTTCGCAAGGAAGTACTATCAAAGAAAATTAAGGAAGACCTTAAGAAGACTACTGGACATACACCTACTTATGCTGCAATAGCTAAGTTACAGTCGACCACCACCAAGATCCTACAAGCCACTCAGCAACCTCCACCACCCACCACCTCTTCTCTACCAGACGATATCTCCACAAAATTTTATTACTGCATGATGTATGCACACATGCACAATGAAGCACACCCGGGTTCCTTCAACACATCTATAAATGAACTTCTTGCCCTCAACAATATGCCATCATTCAACTTCCCAGCTGGTCCTCCTTCAGCTGATATTTTGAAAATAATTCTGAAAGTCGTCACTTTTGAGGCACCAGATGACTTGCAAGATATGTTAGCTGCAGACGCCACCTGCTCTACATCGGAATCCACCAATGAGAGACCACCAACGCCTCAAGCCACCACCACTACAACGGACCAATCAGAGGCCTCGCTGCCAGTCAAGCCTCAGCCACCTCCAGCCAATGTGAGACCACCTCCACCTTCCACCACCAGCCAATCACCGACCTCACCTGCCTCTGCGACCAAACCAGTCTTCGTCCCCACGCCTGGTGTCTCGTTCTACACTACAAAACCATACAATAACACAATGCTTGTCCAGGAACTGGTCCAACGGCTCTGGGAGGGGACTGTCAAGTTCACCTGTGACGAAGAACCACCCATTGAGCTAGACGTAATACTTTACAACCTCCAAAATCAGGAACCACCTCTACCAAGCCAACAAAACTTCCTATTCGAAATGCACTATCTCACCAGAACGAAGTTCAACGCTCTCTCCAATGGTACAGTCATATAACTAACTTGTGACCATTCACTGCCACACTGAAGATCCAATCGACCATGCTGCAGCTGACTTCTCTGTCCTTCCTGCCTGCCTCATGATATACGACCTCCCTCACCTTGTCAGACGCTCACCGCTGATTCCAGCCACACCTGCAGTACTTCGGTACCACTTGCGCCAAAGTGGTTGGGCCACTTACCTTTCTTACTCTCCAATCCTTTTCCAGTACAGTATTTCCATCCTTTCCCTTCCTTCTTTCCCATCTTACCGCAGCTCTGGTCTTATTTGAAGTTGAACGTCTGGTAAGAGACCATGGGCAGCAGCCATTATGTCCAGCCATTATGCTGGACTCTGTTCGTCCAGTATGGTGACAAATTTCGTTCATGGTGACTTTCTTGTCACCTAGCAAATATATGGCTATTTCCTCACTATTTATCACTGAATGACCCATATTTATCCACCTGGCACAAAATTATATGGCATTAAATATAGCTCCAAATCCTGGGCATTTGGCACTACAAAATATTTATGCAAGTACCAAATATTACAGTTTTTGTCCCTTGATGTTTATATTGTTGCTTTTTAACAATTTTCATAATAATGAAGGGGAGGTCCGGATTATTTTTGCGGGCACTGTATATTTTTTTTTTTTTTTTTTTTCAACAAGTCGACACAAAAATAATTACCTGAGTGGTAGATGATACATGCAGCAGGACATTGAGCACCTCCATATAATGTTCAGGGAAGTTATAATTCAACAAAATCTGAAGGTGCACACGGTATAGCTGTAAAAATAAAAATATATGAAATTTCAATACAGTATAGCAAAAATAGCAAGAGAAAATTCTATAAATAGTTTTGAATATAACCTTCACTGATAAGATTTCATACTGATTTAATTTTCGTAATGTACATGGAAGTCAAAATTTAAGAACTAATCAACACAAATGGGAGATGGCCAGGGCTTGCAGAGGGGAGGGCCGAAGGGGCGGTGGCTCCAGGCATAAAAATGGGGGGGGGGAGGACATCTAATTAGAGAGGAAAATATGATAGTGATTTTGAAATTTCAGCGGTGATAAATCAATTTTTAGAGGCTCACCACACTACAGAGGCAGAGGTGTTCAACAAAAAATTCTTGAAGTTAACCCAAAAGCTGTGTTTGTGAACTGTGAGAACCACAGCCTCAATTTGGCCTGTGTCTATGCAAGTGAGGTGCAACCTGTTGTTACTTTTTTTGTCATTCTGGAAAAACTCTTAACTTTTTTTTCTTCATCTACTTCTTGTTGGGAAGTGTTAAAATCATTTGTCACTCGGACTGTGAAAAGAAAGTGTGACACAAGATGGAGTTCCTGCCACGATGGTGTGCAAGTAATCCACAAAGAGTGTGACAACGTTACTGTAAGCCTTCAACACCTGCTGGAAGGAGAATTTTCAAGGGAAACCATATCTGATGCAGAATCGTTACTGAACTCTATTCAACAGTTCCCGTTTATAGCTTTATTAAATTTTTGGTACCCAGTTTTATCATCAGTAGAGAAAGTCTCAAAACGTTTGCAGGATCCAAAATTGGGGTTCCATGAAGCTTTTGATCTGAAAGGACTTATTCATATCTTGAATTTGAAGAATGACAAAATTATCCACAATGCAATACATTTGGCTAACAAATATTGTGAAAATTGGGGAATACCAACTGCACAAACAAGGAGAAGAAGAATAATGCCTGGACAGTTAGCAAGAGATGGTGGACTGACGGCACAAAAAAAAAAATGAATAGAGTAATGGTAGAGATTATGGACCAATTAACCCTTTGACTGTTTCGGTCATATATATACGTCTTACGAGCCACTGCTTCTGACGTATATATAGTACTCAAAAATTCTAGCGGCTTCAAATCGAGTGGGAGAAAGCTGGTAGGCCCACATGTGAGAGAATGGATCTGTGTGGTCAGTGTGCGCTTTATAAAAAAAATCCTGCAGCACGCAGTGCATAATGAGAAAAAAAAAATGACCGTGTTTTTGGATTAAAACGCCGACTTTGAGGTGTATTTTTGTATAGTATTTATGGTTGTACTCTAAAAATTCGTGGTCTCATATGATAGAATGGAAAACATATTACAGAAATAGAGATGATTTTGATTAGTTTCATGATGAAAACGACCTTGAAATTGAGCTCAAAGTAGCGGAAATGTTCGATTTTTGCCAATGTTCAAGAGTAAACAAATCACATCACGCCACGCGTCCAATACACGTCAACTGGTGAGTCTAATATTCTTTCACAAGTGCACTGATATTATTTATACAATTTTCACAATACAGTCTCTCCTCACTTAGCGACGTACTCGTTTACCGACGCCTCGGACTTACAACGGGCTCTCTGACCAGTATTTGTACCTAAATAATATATATTAGACCTGATTTCCTCAATTTTATTTATTACAATATACAGTACACTGCTGTATAAACATTTAAAAACATTTGAACATAAGAAAGGAGGAACACTGCAGCAGGCCTGTTGGCCCATACTAGGCAGGTCCTACACAATCCGTCCCACTAACAGAATATTTGCTCAACCCAATTTTCAATGCTACCCAAGAAATAAGCTTTGATAATTCTATTTACTCATGTGCGAGTCCCACTCAAATCCAACCCCTCTCACTCATGAATTTATCCAACCTAAATTTGAAACTACCCAAGGTCCTAGCTTCAATAACCCTACTAGGCAGACTGTTCCACTCATCAACTACCCTATTTCCAAACCAATACTTTCCTATATCCTTTCTAAATCTAAACTTATCTAACTTGAATCCATTATTGCGGGTTCTCTCTTGGAGAGATATCCTCAAGCCCTTATTTATATCCCCTTTGTTAATACCCATTTTCCACTTGTATACCTCGATCATGTCTCCCCTCATTCTACATCTTACAAGTGAATGTAATTTAAGGGTCTTCAATCTTTCTTCATAAGGAAGATTTCTAATGCTATGTATTAATTTAGTCATTCTACGCTGAATGTTTTCTAATGAATTTATGTCCATTCTGTAATATGGAGACCAGAACTGAGCTGCGTAATCTAGGTGAGGCCTTACTAATGATGTATAAAGCTGTAATATAACCTCTGGACTTTTATAGCTTACACTTCTTGATATAAATCCCAGTAATCTATTTGCCTTATTACGTACGCTTAGACATTGCTGTCTTGGTTTAAGGTTGCTGCTTACCATCACCCCCAAGTCCTTCTCGCAATCTGTATGGCTAAGTTCTACATTATTTAACTTATAAGTGCTTGGGTTATGGACACTCCCGAGCTTCAGTACCTTGCATTTATCTGCATTGAACTGCATCTGCCACTTTTCTGACCACGAATTAAGTTTGTCTAAATCTTCCTGAAGTTCTATGACATCTATGTTTGAATCAATTATCCTACCTATCTTCGTGTCTTTGGCGAATTTGCTCATGTCACTAGTAATTCCCTCGCCAAGGTCATTGATATATATTATAAATAACAACGGGCAAAAGAGAGTGCAAAAATTATAGGGGAATAAGTCTGTTGAGTGTACCTGGTAAAGTGTATGGTAGAGTTATTATTGAAAGAATTAAGAGTAAAACAGAAAGCAGGATAGCAGATGAACAAGGGGGCTTTAGGAAAGGTAGGGGGTGTGTAGACCAAGTGTTTACAGTGAAACATATAGGTGAACAGTATTTGGATAAGGGTAAAGATGTTTTTGTGGCATTTATGGATTTGGAAAAGGCGTATGATAGGGTAGATAGGGGGCAATGTGGCAGATGTTGCAGGTGTATGGAATAGGAGGAAGGTTACTGAAAGCAGTGAAGAGTTTTTATGAGGATAGTGAGGCTCAGGTTAGAGTGTGTAGGAGGGAGGGGCACTATTTCCCAGTAAAAGTGGGCCTTAGACAAGGATGTGTGATGTCACTGTGGTTGTTCAATATATTTATAGATGGGGTTGTAAGAGAAGTGAATGCGAGGGTCTTGGCAAGAGGTGTTGGGCTAAAAGATAAAGAAGCAAATACAAAGTGGGAGTTGTCACAGTTGCTTTTTGCTGATGACACTGTGCTTTTGGGAGATTCTGAAGAGAAGTTGCAGAGGTTGGTGGATGAATTTGGTAGGGTGTGTAAAAGAAGAAAATTGAAAGTGAATATAGGAAAGAGTAAGGTGATGAGGATAACAAAAAGAATAGGTGACGAAAGATTGGATATCAGATTGGAGGGAGAGAGTATGGAGGAGGTGAATGTATTCAGATATTTGGGAGTGGACATGTCGGCGGATGGGTCTATGAAGGATGAGGTGAATCATAGAATTGATGAGGGAAAAGGGTGAGTGGAGCACTTCGGAGTCTGTGGAGACAAAGAACCTTGTCCATGGAAGTAAAGAGGGGAATGTATGAGAGTATAGTTATACCAACGCTCTTATATGGGTGTGAAGCATGGGTGATGAATGTTGCAACGAGGAGAAGGCTGGAGGCAGTGGAGATGTCATGTCTGAGGTCAATGTGTGGTGTGAATATAATGCAGAGAATTCGGAGTTTGGAAATTAGGAGGAGGTGCGGGATTACCAAAACGATTGTCCAGAGAGCTGAGGAGGGGTTGTTGAGGTGGTTTGGACATGTAGAGAGAATGGAACGAGACAGAGTGACTTCGAGTGTATAAATCTGTAGTGGAGGGAAGGCGGGGTAGGGTCGGCCTAGGAAAGGTTGGAGGGAGGGGTAAAGGAAGTTTTGTGTGCGAGGGCTTGGACTTCCAGCAAGCATGTGTGAGAGTATTTGATAGGAGTGAATGGAGGCATATGGTTTTAATACTTGACGTGCTGTTGGAGTGTGAGCAAAGTAACATTTATGAAGGGATTCAGGAAACCGGCAGGCCGGACTTGAGTTCTGGAGATGGGAAGTACAGTGCCGGCACTCTGAAGGAGGGGTGTTAATGTTGCAGTTTTATAACTGTAGTGTAAAGCACCCTTCTGGCAAGACAGTGATGGAGTGAATGATGATGAAAGTTTTTCTTTTTCGGGCCACCCTGCCTTGGTGGGAATCGGCCAATGTGTTAATAAAAAAAAAAAAAACAACGGGCCCAAGACTGATCCCTGTGGGACACCACTTGTTACAAGTCCCCACTCGGATTTAACCCCATTTATGCACACTCTCTGCTTCCTATTGGTGAGCCATGACTCGATCCATGACAGCACTTTTCCCCCAATGCCATGAGCTGCCACTTTCTTTAACAGTCTCTGGTGCGGTACTCTATCAAAATCCTTACTAAAGTCTAAATAAACAATATCGAATTCTTTATCGTGATCAACAGCCTCAAAAGCTTTACTGAAGAAGGTTAATAAATTAGATAGGCAGGAACGGCCCCTCGTGAATCCATGCTGAGTCTCATTAATCAAATTATGGTTATCTAGATGGCTTCTAATAATATCAGCTATAATTGACTCTAGTAATTTGCCTACAATTGAGGTCAGGCTTACTGGGCGGTAATTTGATGGTAGTGACTTGTCCCCTGCTTTAAAAATAAGAATTACATTAGCCATCTTCCACATATCAGACACTACACCTGTTTGAAGAGATAAATTAAAAATGTTAGATAATGGTTCACAGAGTTCCATTTTGCATTCCTTAAGAACCCTTGCAAAAAGCTCATCAGGAACCGGCGATTTATTTTGTTTCAGTCGGTCTATAAACCTGGAAAAAACTTTTTGGGTTAGTTTTTGAATACCTAGCAACTTTAATTTCATAGTCCCGTTTAGCTTTTCTTATCCCCTTTTTAACGTCCCTCTTAATGTCAGTATACTGATTTATAAGATGACCCTCACCTCTTTTTATGCGCCTATAAATTCCTTTCTTCTGCCCTAAAAGATACTTGAGCCTATTATTCATCCATTTTGGGTCATTTCTATTTGATCTAATTTCTTTATATGGGATAAATGTTCTTTGGGCAGCCTGTATAGTGTTAAGAAAGCTGTCATATTGATACCTCTCTTCGTTACCCCAGTCCACATTTGATAAGTGAAAGTCTGGGACCGTTACTGAATTATCCCTACTATCATACATCCATTCAATGCTAAAGGTAATTGACTTGTGGTCGCTTGAGCCGAGTTCCTCTGTAATTTCTAAATTATCAACAAGGGTTTCCTTGCTTGCCAGAACCAAGTCAAGTAGGTTATTTCCCCTTGTAGGTTCTGTCACAAACTGCTTCAAAAAGCAATCCTGAACTACTTCTAAAAAGTCGTTAAGATTCTAAATTCCCTGTCAAGAAATTCCAATTAATCTGACTAAAGTTAAAGTCCCCTAGAATTACTACGTTATCGTGCCTTGTGGCCTTAACAATTTCCTCCCAAAGTAGTCTCCCTTGTTCCCTATCTAAGTTTGGAGGACGGTAAATCATGCCTAAAATCAATTTTTCACACCCCTCTGAAAATTCTATCCAGACAGACTCTGTATGTGTTATTTCAGACTTTATACCCGTTTTTATGCAACAATTTAAATGATCACGGACATAGAGTGCAACCCCACCCCCCTTCCCGATACTTCTGTCTACTTGGAACAATTTAAAACCCTGAATGTGACATTCGGCAGGCATGTCCCGATTTTTCATATTAAACCATGTCTCAGTTATTGCAAAAACATCAATATTACCCGTACTTGCAACTAATCTCAACTCGTCCATCTTATTCCTAGCACTACGACTATTGGTGTAATATACATTTAAAGACCCTCCTTTCTCTTTACCCTTCCTGCTCATTTCTGTTTTTCCTCTATACCTATTACTGTCCTTGTCACCTAGTGCCACTGGCTTTCCAATACCCACCTTATTCTGCCTATTACTAGTTCCCCTAGAATTTATAACATTACTACACTGGGACTTCATTGTTTTCCCCCCATAACCCATACCACTAACTTTTTCTAGTTTAAAGACCTAACAGCTCCCTCCACTGCAGTTGCCAGTGCCCCCACCCCAGACCTAGATAAGTGAACCCCATCCCTGGCATACATGTCATTTCTGCCATAGAAGAGGTCCCAGTTGTCAATGAATGTTACTGCATTTTCCTTACAGTATTTGTCCAGCCAGCAATTGACACCAATTGCCCTGGACAACCATTCATTTCCAACTCCTCTCCTTGGCAAAATACCACATATGACAGGGTTCCCACCCTTCCTAATTCTGTCTATTGCTGACCTATAGCTGCTAATCAGCTCCTCACTCCTACGTCTGCCAACATCGTTGCCTCCAGCACTGAGACAGATAATAGGATTGCTCCCATTACCTCTCATGATGTCGTCCAGACGGCTAACAATATCCTTCATCCCAGCTCCAGGATAACACACCCTCTGCCTCCTATTCCTATCCTTAAGACAAAATTCCCTAGCCATAAACTTAATCTGACTATCCCCAACTAAAACAATGTTCTTACCTCGACTAACGGTGTGCATGACGTTCTCGACGGTCTTTGTAGAGATGGTCTTCGCTGGGATGTCTTCACATTTGTCTGATAACAAGGAAAAAGAGTTGCTGGTTTTCACTGCAGTCTCCTGGACCTTCTTCAACTTCAGCTTCGTCCCTTCAGATTCGACTAGCATACATTCGTTGGTCTGATCATCGGCGACATTGTTCCGGGGATAATCCTTGCATATACCCTTCAAACGTTGAATCTTTCTTCTAGCTTCCGTTAATTCCGCCTTCATTTGGAGATATAGCTGCTCGTAGTCGAGGGAAACCATCATCCAATCTCAGGTAGCCAATAACGGAAGCACAGTAGAAAAGTCTTCACCGAGCAAAGATGGTTCAGTCCACAGAGAGTATACAAGACACGTCTTCACTGAGTTAAGTCAGGTCCACCACTAACACACTAACAGAATAAACGCTACCCAAGCAATAAGCTTTTATAATTTTATTTACTCACATGCAAGTCCCACTCAAATCCAACCCCTCTCACTCATGTATTTATCCAACCTAAATTTGAAACTACCCAAGGTTTTTAGCTTTGATAGGACCTTGGGTAGCTTTAAAAAGAGATTGGACAAATGTGGAGGGAGACCTATATACATAGTATGCTCCTTGTTTAGCGACGAATTCGCTTACCGACGGTGTCTTGGGTCCCTATCTCTGTCGTTAAGTGAGGAGAGACTGTAATGCAGTAGTCTGTATAACAGTAAATCTTTTATTTTTTGTGTGAATAAAAAATCAAAATAGAAAGCAAGAGTAATATAAGAGGGGCTTAAAGATGTGACTAATGAACAGAGAAAATCTAATTTTAGTGCCAGGAATGTCTGCATTCTTTATTCTAGACCCTAATTTGAAATCTACATCTTTTTTATTTTGCATTAAATTGGCAAAATTTCCAATTTTTGACCACTTTATTGGGTAGTTGCAATCGTTTTTCCGGCGGTTTCTTGTACTCAGTCGATAGAACAAACGGAGTTCTAAAGAAATAGCTAAGAGTTTCGTTGACTGGAACAATGGAATTGGCAGAAAATAGGGCTCAAAGTCGGCGAACTCACCGATGCGTATATATCGCAGAGATCACTAACTTCGCTCCCTCAATGCCTGCTACGCTCCCTGCATGCCTGCTACGCTCCCTGCATGCCTGCTACGCTCCCTGCATGCCTGCTACGCTCCCTGCATGCCTGCTACGCTCCCTGCATGCCTGCTACGCTCCCTGCATGCCTGCTACGCTCCCTGCATGCCTGCTACGCTCCCTGCATGCCTGCTACGCTCCCTGCATGCCTGCTACGCTCCCTGCATGCCTGCTACGCTCCCTGCATGCCTGCTACGCTCCCTGCATGCCTGCTACGCTCCCTGCATGCCTGCTACATTCTTAAACTCCATCGTGTTTCTCACTTTCTTTACCAAAGAACTGGCACTAGGAGCTATCTTTGGGCCCATGGTAGCTTATTTAGTAGTCACACACAATAATCAAGGGCCAAAAACAATGAATTGTTAATAAATGTTTTGTATGAACTCCTGGGGTAATGTTCACTCAAGCATAAACAATGCTAGACTGCGTGACAATGTGCGTGGGTGGCGCACGGCACTGGTGGACAGGTTCAGTACCATCGGCGAAAACTGAGACAATCAGCGAAAACTGAGACAATTTTTCCACGAAAAAAGTGATTGAAAACCAAAATCGGTGAAAAACGAGACAATCGAAAACCAAGGGATGACTGTATATACACACCCCTCTGGGTTTTCTTCTATTTTCTTACTAGTTCTTTTTCTTATTTCCTCTTATCTCCATGGGGAAGTGGAACAGAATTCTTCCTCCGTAAGCCATGAGTGTCGTAAGAGTCGACTAAAATGCCGGGAGCAAGGGGCTAGTAACCCCTTCTCCTGTATACATTACTAAAGTTAAAAAGAGAAACTTTTGTTTTTCTCTTTGGGACACCCTGCCTCGGTGGGAAACGGCCGATTTGTTGAAAGAAGAAAGATCTACACTACTAACTCAACTGGTAAGTGGAGAAGAATCCTTCCTCTGTAAGCCATGCGTGTCAAAATGCAAAATGAAGAAAAACTTTATGTAACAGTGGGAATTGCACATGAGTAAATAAAATTATCAAAGCTTATTTCTTGGGTAGCATTGAAAATTAGGTTGAACAAATATTCTGTTAGTGGGATGGAATGTGAAGGACCTGCCTAGTATGGGCCAACAGGCCTGCTGCAGTGTTCCTCCTTTCTTATGTTCTTCTTTTTTGGGTCACCCTGCCTTGGTGGGAGACGGCTGGTTTGTTAAAAAAAATAAAACAAAGAAAGCTACTTGTCTGGCCTTTGATTAAGCTTCTTTACTGAGTGCTGTTCAACCAGGCTGCTACTGTTAGCACTTCAATAGTTCATATAGCTTGGCAAAAGTAGTGATCCACTTTCCTCTTGAAAACTTTTACATTTATTCCTGCAAAATTTCTGATATCTGATGATAATAGGGTCTTGAAAGAGTGTTGAGCCACAAATACAGTGGTACCTCGACTTACGATGGTCCCCAAACTCACCCTTTTATGTAAGTTTATTTTTTTAAATGCTTTTGTAAGTGTAATTTTGGGGGTCTAAAAGGACTAGTCTATTTTACATCATTCCTTATGGGGATAAATTCGTTTGGTAATGGCACTTGAACAGCATTCTGGAATGAAAAAATATCGTAAGTCGAGGTACCACTGTACTAACAATGTTACTCGACTCACAAAATCGTAATGACACGATTGCAAACAAACCATACCACAGGCGGGAATAGAACCCATGATCACAGAGTCATAAAACTCCAGACCGACGTGCTAGCCACTGGGCCAGCTGGCTACTAAGTGTAGATTTGAGACCTGCCCCTCACTATATTCCAGGTACAGCAACAATTTTGAAGATAATGTAATTATCCAGGCAGCATAAACTATGGTTCTGGGGCAACCAAAATTTCATTGCACTAAACACATGCTGTAAAGCATGGAAGAAACAGCATACCTTGTTTTGTGCAAAATCTGGTACTGTATTATGCTCCATAAAATTTTCCCTCCAATCCAAGCTGAGCCGAAGGACTGAATGTTTAGCGAGGCACAGCTTCTCTCATTCCCCACCACCCCCCATGCTGTTTGGAAGCATTGCCTACCTTGTACCGACTGTGTTTATCAATCAATTTTGGATACAGTGGACCCTCGGTTAACGAAAGGTCCCGTTAACGAAAGCTTCGGAAACCGAAAGCTTTTTTCGTAATCGGTTAGTGAAAAATTCCTCGGTTATCGAAAGGTATTAGACGTGTCCGCCTCCTCCGCGCAGGCGCAGGATGCCAGTGAAGCGTTGTTTACCATTGAGAAAACATTACCTAGCGCGCTCTTTCAAGGATTCACAATATATTTGGTGTCTTTTTTGGTGGTTTAGTTATTGCCACTGTGAAATAAGTCACCATAGGTCCAAAGAAGCTTCCTAGTGGCACCCCTGTGGTAAAGAGAGTGAGGAACACCATCGAACTGAAGAAGGAAATCATAGAAAAATATGAGTGGTGTACGTCTGAGTGATCTTGCCAGGATGTACAAGAAAACTCCATCTACTATTGGCACTATCCTGGCACAGAGAAATGAGATCAAGGAAGCTAATGTTGCAAAAGGGGTTAATTTGTTAACGAAACAAAGATCGAAAACAGTGGATGAGGTTGAGAAGTTGTTGTTGGTGTGGATCCATGAAAAACAGAGAGCGGGTGATAGTATTTCTATGGCGATAATTTGTGAAAAGGCAAGGAAGTTGCACGCAGATCTTGTGAAGACAATGCCTGCAACCAGTGGTGAGGAGAGTGATTTTAAAGCCAGCAAAGGCTGGTTTGAGAAGTTTAAGAAACGTAGTGGCATACACAATGTTGTGAGGCATGGTGAGGCAGCCAGCTCAGACAAACGTGCAGCTGAAAAATTTGTGCACGAATTCAAGGGGTTCGTAGAGGCTGAACAATTCCTCCCCCAGCAAGTGTTTAATTGTGATGAAACAGGCCTGTTTTGGAAGAAAATGCCCAACAGGACCTACATTACTCAGGAGGAAAAGGCACAGCCAGGACACAAGCCTATGAAAAACAGGCTAACTCTTATGATGTGTGCCAATGCCAGTGGTGATTTTAAAGTGAAGCCTTTACTGGTGCATCACGCAGAAAATCCCAGACCCTTCAGGAAACACAGTGTTGACAAGAATAAATTGTGTGTGCATTGGAAAGCTAACACCAAGGCATGGGTCACTACGGAGATTTTCAAGGAATGGATGACTGGAGTGTTTGGCCCTAGTGTGAAGAAATACCTCCTCGAAAAGAAATTGCCACTCAAGTGCCTCCTGCTACTGGACAATGCTCATGATCATCCTCACAACTTGCAAGAGTTGTTGCCTGACAACATAAATTTCATCAGAGTGAAGTTCTTGCCTCCTAACACCACTCCTCTCCTCCAGCCCATGGACCAGCAGGTCATTTCCAACTTCAAGAAACTGTACACCAAAGCACTGTTTCAGAGGTGCTTTAATATGACCAATGACTCTGAATTGACCCTAGGAGAGTTCTGGAAAGAACACCTCAATATCGTGCATTGCATAGGCCTTATAGGTAAGGCTTGGGAGGAAGTGACTTCCAGGACTCTGAACTCTGCTTGGAAACCACTGTGGCCGGATTGTGTCCAAGAGAGGAATTTTGAAAAATTTGAGGCTGACCTTGACCCTGACGACCCTGTGCCTGTTGTGGAACATGTTGTGGAAGATATTGTGGAATTGGGGAACAGCGAGTGGTGAGGATGTGGAAGAGTTGGTGGAGGAGCACAGGGTAGAGCTAACAACTGAAGAGCTGCAAGAGCTTCATCTGGAACAGCAACAGACCACAGCTGAGGTTATTGCTTCAAAGGAGGAGAGAGAGAGAGATAAGGAGGTGCCTTCTTCAGTGCTTAAGGAGATGTGTACAAAGTGGAATGAGTTGCAGACATTTGTTGAAAGATACCACCCTGAGCAAGCTGAAATGAGCCTTCTGTGCAACCACTTCAGTGACAGAGCCATGTTGTACTTCAGAAAAGTGTTGAAGAGTCGCCAGAAACAGAGGACTGTGGACAGATACTTTACCAGGCAGGGGTCTAGTGACTCTCAAGCTGGTCCTAGTGGCATTAAAAGACCAAGAAGGGAAGTAACCCCAGAGAGGGACTTGTTACCTGAAGTCCTTTTGGAGGGGGATTCCCCTTCCAACCACTAACACCCTGCTCCAATCATCATCTATATCTTCCAGATGCCTGCAAGTCTCTTCAATAAAGGTAAGTAAATGTTATTTTTTTTATTTTGAGTGATTATTTTTTTTGTGGAACGAATTAATTGTATTTACATTATTTCTTATGGGAAATAAGGTTTCAGATAACGAAAGATTCAGATTAAGTAATAGCTCCTGGACTGGATTAATTTCGTTAACCGAGGGTCCACTGTAGTTTCATCGCTGCCTCATTTTGAGATACAGTATTAGCCACCACCCCAAAGAAATATTGGTATTACTGGAAGTACCAAGAAGAATAAGTGCGAGAGGGTGCACATGTGATGTACACTGCCCACACCTTTGAGAGGGTGCACACTGCCCACACCTTTGAGAGGGTGCACATGTGAGTTACACTGCTTACACCTTTGCTTTGAAAGAATCAATATTTGTACAACAGACAAAAATAAGAAAATAAGAGCTTATGCAATGAGTAGCTCAGACTGTAACCTGATAAAAAAAATGTTAGCAGTAAATACAGCTAAATAAGACATAAAAATAATGCATGGTTTGAGAAGAAAAGAAAGGGGCTTCATTTATTGCTCAAATAATAAACATAAATCCCTACTTTACTATAAAACTGTCTTTAATATAAAGGAGAGCTTTCTTAACAGTTTATTTTTAGTTGTGGATATTGTGAAAGATTTATAAAGCACAATCAGCAGGATAATAAAGTTTAGTAATGAGAGTGGATCAGCTGATTATGTGGCAGTGTGGAATTACCCTGCTGAAGTTAAAGAAATTATTTCTAAGAACTGTTATACCAAAGTCCTGACCAAGAGTCTAATGTTGCAAAGACGGGGTAATACATGTATGTTGGAAACAAATGCCATCAAGAAAGCAAAAAAATCCTACCATGTCTGGTTTCATGGCAGCTAAGGATTGCTTCAACTTGCTTCTCTGTGCAAATGCAAGAGGTGATTTCAAGTTCAAGCCTATGATAATTTATCACATATAGAACCCCATGCTTTAAAAGGTCAAGACAAAACCCGTTTGCTTGTTATCGGGCAGTTAATCAAGGCAGCATAGATCAAGGTCTTGTTTTATTGAATGGCTCAAGCAGGTCGATAGATTCTGAATGCTGTCAAAGAAAATCTTACTTTGCAGGGATGACATAAAATTGAGGGTCTACAGGAGGCCCACTAATAAGAATGACCTGTTACACTTCTTGTCATAACGTGATGAAGTTAGGAGTTACTAGAGAATCCTATCTCAGAGCATCTAGGATCTCTTAGCCTGCATCCATAAAGAGACATGAAACTGCATGAAACTACATGCAACCAAGATTTTATTATTTTTTATTTATTAACACATCGGCCGATTCCCACCAAGGCAGGGTGGCCCGAAAAAGAAAAACTTTCATCATCATTCACTCCATCACTGTCTTGCCAGAGGGGTGCTTTACACTACAGTTATAAAACTGCAACATTAACACCCCTCCTTCAGAGTGCAGACACTGTACTTCCCATCTCCAGGACTCAAGTCCGGCCTGCCGGTTTCCCTGAATCCCTTCATAAATGTTACTTTGCTCACACTCCAACAGCATGTCAAGTATTAAAAACCACTTGTCTCCATTCACTCCTATCAAATACACACACGCATGCTTGCTGGAAATCCAAGCCCCTCGCACACAAAACCTCTTTTACCCCCTCCCTCCAACCTTTCCTAGGCCGACCCCTACCCCGCCTTCCCTCCACTACAGATTTATACACTCTCGAGGTCATTCTGTTTTGTTCCATTCTCTTTACATGTCCGAACCACCTCAACAACCCCTCCTCAGCTCTCTGGACAATCGTTTTGGTAATCCCGCACCTCCTCCTAATTTCCAAACTCCGAATTCTCTGCATTATATTCACACCACACATTGACCTCAGACATGACATCTCCACTGCCTCCAGCAAGATTTTATTTAACTATAATATGCAACACACTTCATTTACAATTGTAGGAGAAAAGCCAAGAATCATCTACACAAGCTGAGAGAGAGAGAGTCATCTGGCAGATTGTTAATGCTTCCAGTCAGCCTGGTTTCAGACCCCTCATACTTTTTGGCTAAAAGTCAGCAGAGGCAACATCACATCCAGCACTATCAAGAACTTGGTAATTTAGGGAAACACACATCACAAAGAAACTAGCACTGATATTTATATCATCCCATGTGGAGGGTGCAATAAGCTATACATGGGGGAGACTTTTAGAAGCTTGGGAAAATGCATTAGGGAAAACCAGAATGAATGTCAGGGACAATTTAAGTAATGCCTCCACTATACACAGAAACAAACATAACAATCTCATGAACTTCAAAGATGCCAAATTAGTCATCAGAGAAACTGACCAGAACTATAAGCACTTTCTTTTCCAGTGCTTAGTTCTGGTCTTATTGCTGCAATCTGCTCTTATTGCTGGAAGCCATAATATTACACAAAGTCCTGGCAGGTTCATGATTTCAGATGTTCGTGCCAGGTTCATTCTGCCCAAATTGGACACAAGCCATCACATAGCGCCAGCAACCACAGGAAGTATTTTACCATAGACCAATTACATATGCTCCTACCTCATTTATCTACATCAGATTGATAAAGCCCCTTGTTAGATGAAAAGTCTCCTTAATAAATGACCAAATATAGCTTCAGTGTCATACTCACATATGTGTCAGTGTTTTCACACCATTTACAACCAAACATGTGTCTTGCTGACATCTTTTAAGTAAGAGTAATTGGATGGATGCCCGACAAGGGTGTAATATTGTTTGAAAACTTGGGACCCTTCTTGATTGATGAAAAGGATGAGAAGATTGGAAAAGGCCTTCTATAGTTAACAATAAGGCCCCAGTCTCCCTTCAACTTTACTATCATGACATATAGCATGATGCAAACCTCCCACAACTCATGAGCCTGAATATCCCTGATTGATCATTGTGGTGCAAGTCTTACTGGTAAATTCCTTGTCATGTACAAGAATGGTATACAATACCGACAAGATGAAAACTGAGACACGTGCAACATCTGGGTAATTTTATTGTAGACATTTCGCCATCCAGTGGCTTCATCAATACAAATTCAAGGACATAATTTGAAGACAGTAGAACTATATACAAAAGATGAGATAATCAGTCCCTCAGCCTTAGAGTTGGTGTGAAGACCACTGTAGTCATGAAGATTCTGGAGTACAGGCAAGGAGGCTGGCGCTTATATACTAACATCAGGTGGAAGGGACGGGTAGCAGATGAGGGCATAGTCACTGGTAGGCGGCAGAATTCCCCAGTGGAAGAAGATCATACCCAAAGGGATGGGTAAGTTGTAGTATTAGCTGGAGTAGCTGTGAAGAAGGTCATGTAGACTGATTACCTGATCTTTTGTATATATTTCTACTGTCTTTCCATTATGTCCTAGAATCTGTATTGATAAAGCCACTGGATGGCAAAACGTCTACAATAAAGATACCCAGATATTGCACATGTGTCTCAATTTTCATTCCATATCTTGTTGATGAAAGGGACCTGCAGGAAGTCCTACATACTGTTCCAAGAGTAAGTAGTGTGTGTTCAGATATGTGGCATCATAAATGACTGATGATAATGTTGATGTGATTAAAATTAAACAAATGAAACAGATTAAAAAGTAAAAATTTTGCAGAAGAATATAGTGATATATGTGCAACCTGGTGGCTTGTAGATCAGTGACAGGACCTTCGGCTCACAAATCAAGTCTCCGGATTCAATCCTGGCCTATTGGAGACAATGGACATACATGTATTACACTTAAAGCCCTCATTTAACTAACAGTAAATAAGTACCTGGGTGTTAGTCAAATGTGGTATACCTTGAATAGGACTGGGTTTTCAAATGAGCTGAGGTTATTTTGAAAACTGAGTTTCAACAATTTTAAGTTATTCTATAAAGATGCAAAGAGAAAAATGCCCCAGAATCCTCACCTCGAGCACCATGCGAAGGCTTGGCTGCGGCTGTGGAAGAAGTGATGACAGCGCTGATTCCACAGCATTAACAAGTTCACTGCACTCGCTACTATTTGGGTGAGCATTTGAAATCCAATTCTCGATGTCAAACTGAAAATTATTTCACAATGATTGTGGCACATAAAAGATGTGAGTTCCTTATGATTACCATACAATCTAAGGAAGGCAAATAGTGGCTGGGATGATGGGATGAAAAAATTAGAGGCGGGAACACATGGGAATGATTTGTGACAGCAGGAAAAGTGGCTTCAGAGGTTAATGTTGTAGCCAACAGTGTTTGCAAGGGCAAACAGGAATTCTGAGATACAGACAGAGAAAAGATTAAAGTCCACTACACAGTACAGTGTTTTGTAACTTATACTAATGACTATATCCAATGCTAGAGAAACATTAATTAACAGTACAGGGACAACTTATTAAACTTATGAACATTTCAACATGAAGAATAAACAAGAGCAATGAAAATATTTAATCAGTAAGACACTGAATAAGACAAAAAAATTATGAATCAAAATTCTATGCATCTTTATCACATAAAACATAGTGTCTGGCAGTACTTTTTTTTTCAACAAGTCAGCAGTCTCCCACCGAGGCAGGGTGACCCAAAAAGAAAGAAAATACCCAAAAAGAAAATACTTTCATCATCATCATCAGAGGTGCTCAGATACGACAGCTGAGAATACCCAGCTGTCACTATCCCAGACCCCTCCTTTAAAGTCCAGGCATTGTACTTCCCATTTCCAGGACTCAAGTCCAACTAAATCAATTAACTGGTTTCCCTGAATCCCTTCACAAAATGTTACCCTGCTCACACTCCAACAGCTCGTCAGGTCCCAAAAACCATTCGTCTCCATTCACTCCTATCTAACACGCTCACACATGCTTGTTGGAAATCCAAGCAACTCGCCCACAAAACCTCCTTTACCCCCTCCCTCCAACCTTTTCGAGGACGACCCCTACCCCGCCTTCCTTTCCCTACAGATTTATACGCTCTCCAAGTCGTTCTACTTTGATCCATTCTCTCTAAATGACCAAACCACCTCAATAACCCCTCTTCAGCCCTCTGACTGATACTTTTAGTACCTCCACACCTCCTCCTAATTTCCACACTCCGAATTTTCTGCATAATATTTACACCACACATTGCCCTTAGACAGGACATCTCCACTGCCTCCAGCCGCCTCCTTGCTGCAGCATTTGCAACCCATGCTTCACATCCATATAAGAGTGTTGGTACCACTATACAGTGGTCCCTCAGTTTTCACTGAAAATTCGTTCCAGAATGCTGCTCAAGTGCCATTACCGAATGAATTTACTTCCTTAAGAAATAATGTCACGTAGGTTAGTCTATTTCAGACCCCCAAAAATACACTTGCAACAGCACTTACGAAAATACACTTACATAAATGTTTGAGTTTGGAGATGCACGAAAACCGAGGGACCACTGTACTTTCGTACATTCCCTTCTTTGCCTCCATGGATAACGTTTTTTGTCTCCACAGATACCTCAACGCACCACTCACCTTTTTTCCTCCATCAATTCTATAGTTAACCTCATCCTTCATAAACCCATCTGCTGACAAGTCAACTCCCAAATATCTGAAAACACTCACTTCTTCCACAATCCCTCTCTCCAATGTGATATCCAATTTTTCTTTATTTAAATCGTTTGATACCCTCATCACCTTACTCTTATCTATGTTCACTTTCAACTTTCTACCTTTACACACCCTCCCAAACTCGTCCACTAACCTTTGCAACTTTTCTTTAGAATCTCCCATAAGAACAGTATCATCAGCAAAAAGTAACTGTTTACTCCCATTTTGCATTTAATTCCCCATAATTTAATCCCACCCCTTTCCCCAACACCCTTGCATTTACTTCTTTTACAACCCCATCTATAAATATATTAAAACAACCATGGTGACATTACACATCCCTGTCTAAGACCTACTATTACCAGGAAGTCATCTCCTCTCTCCTAAACACCCTAACCTGAGCCTCACTATCCTCATAAAAACTCTTTACAGCATTCAGTAACTTATTACCTATTCCATACACTTGCAACATCTGCCACATTGCTCCCCTATCCACTCTATCATATGCCTTTTCTAAATCCATAAATGCAATGAAAACTTCCCTACCTTTATCTGAATACTATTCACATATATGCTTCAATGTAAACACTTGATCTACACATCCCCTACCCACTCTAAAGCCTCCTTGCTCATCTGCATTCCTACTCTCTGTCGTACCTCTAATTCTTTCAATAATAACCCTACCGTACACTACCAGGTATACTCAGTAAACTTTTTTTTTTATTTCAACAAGTCGGCCGTCTCCCACCGAGGCAGGGTGACCCAAAAAGAAAGAAAATCCCCAAAAAGAAAATACTTTAATCATCATTCAACACTTTCACCACACTCATACATAATCACTGTCTTTGCAGAGGAGCTCAGATACGACAGCTGAGAATAGTCCCTCCCAGCTGTCACTATCCCAGACCCCTCCTTTAAAGTGCAGGCATTGTACTTCCCATTTCCAGGACTCAAGTCCAACTAAATAAATTAACTGGTTTCCCTGAATCCCTTCACAAAATGTTACTCTGCTCACACTCCAACAGATCGTCATGTCCCAAAAACCATTCGTCTCCATTCACTCCTATCTAACACGCTCACACATGCTTGCTGGAAGTCCAAGCCCCTCGCCCACAAAACCTCCTTTACCCCTTCCCTCCAACCTTTTCTAGGACGACCCCTACCCCGCCTTCCTTCCCCTACAGATTTATACGCTCTCCAAGTCATTCTACTTTGATCCATTCTCTCTAAATGACCAAACCACCTCAACAACCCCTCTTCAGCCCTCTGACTGATACTTTTAGTACCTCCACACCTCCTCCTAATTTCCACACTCCGAATTTTCTGCATAATATTTACACCACACATTGCCCTTAGACAGGACATCTCCACTATAATTCTTACAATCTCTTTTATCCCCCTTTCCTTCATATAAAGGAACTATACATGTTCTCTGCCAATTCCTAGGTACCTTCCCCTCTTTCATACATTTATTAAACAACAATACCAACCACTCCAACACTATATCCCCCTGCTTTTAACATTTCTGTCATTATCCCGTCAGTTCCAGCTGCTTTACCCCCTTTCATTCTACGTAATGCCTCACGCACTTCCCCACACTCACATCCTGCTCTTCTTCACTCCTAAACGATGTTATACCTCGCTGGCCAGTGCATGAAATTACCGCCTCCCTTTTTTTCATCGACATTTAAAAAAGTTCCTCAAAATATTCCCGCCATCTACCCAATACCTCCAGCTCCCCATCTACTAACTCCCCTACTCTGTTTTTAACTGACAAATCCATTCGTTCCCTAGGCTTTCTTACCTTGTTTATTTAACTCCAAAAATTTTTCATGTTTTCAGCAAAATTTCTTGACAGAGCCTCTCCCATTCTTTCATCTGCTCTTCTTTTGCACTCTCTCACCACTCTCTTCACCTTTCTTTTACTCTCCATATACTCTGCTCTTCTATTTACACTTCTGTTTTATAAAAACCTCTCATAAGCTACCTTTTTTTCTTTTATCACACCCTTTACTGCTTCATTCCACTACTCACTCCTCTTTCCTCCTGCACCCACCTTCCTATAGCCACAAACTTCTGCCCCACATTCTAATACTGCATTTTTAAAACTATCCCAACTCTCTTCAACCCCCCCCCCCTACTCATACTTGCACTAGGCCACCTTTCTGTCAATTGTTGCTTATATCTCACCCTAACTTCCTCCTCTCTTAGTTTATACACTTTTACCTCTCTCTTACTTGCTGTTGCCATTTTCTTTTTGTCCCATCTACCTTTTACTCTATCTGTAGCTACGACTAAATAATGATCCGATATATCCATTGCCCCTCTACCTGGAGAGAATTCCAGGGTCAACGCCCGCGGCCCGGTCTGTGACCAGGCCTTTTGTTGGACCAGAGCCTGATCAACCAGGCTGTTACTGCTGGCCGCACGCAGTCCAACGTACGAACCACAGCCCGGCTGATCAGGTATAAACTATAAACATGTACATCCTGAAGCCTACTCATCAACCTTTTATCCACCAATACATAATCTAACAAACTACTTTCATTACGTGCTATATCATACCTTGTATACTTATTTATCCTCTTTTTCATAAAATATGTATTACTTATTACCAAACCTCTTTCTACACATAGCTCAATTAACGGTTCCCCATTTACATTTACCCTGGCACCCCAAATTTACCTACTACTCCCGCTACAACATTTTTACCCACTTTAGCATTAAGATCCCCAACCACAATTACTCTCTCACTTGGTTCAAAACTACCCATGCACTCACTCAACATTTCCCAAAATCTCTCTCTCTCTCTCCTCTACACTTCTCTCTTCTCCAGGTGCATAAACACTTACTATAACCCACTTTTCACATCCAACCTTTATTTTACTCCACATAATCCTTGAATTTATACATTTATATTCCCTCTTTACCTGCCATAACTGATTATTCAACATTAGTATTGGCACTCCTTCTTTAGCTCTAACTCTATTTGAAACCCCTGACCTGGTTAATTTAATATCTTTATTATGCACCCCATACCCATCCTGTGGGCGGTAGTCAAAAGATTACAGAGGTACATAATGGGTCCAGAGACTGGGTCCCAAAGTTTTGATAGCTGAACAAGGTACAAAGGTAATGAACTCAAGTTTCAAAGGTAATGAATCACGTAAGTAAGTAAATTTACTAACTTACGTTTATACATAGTTACAATCATGAACAAATTATAAAGTAATGAGCAATTCACTAGTCCACACCCGGTCACAACTGTAATGAGTTATTATGCAAATATTAATTGTTGGCACTCACTCACTCACTCACTCACTCACTCACTCACTCACTCACTCACTCACTCACACTCACACACATATGGCCAGGAACACATGAGCAGGAAAGACAAACCACTGAGCATAGGGGCTTTAGCCAGGGAAGGGATTGAAGGAAGGAATGCTTCAATGGAAAGAACTAAAACATCTCAGAGGATGCAAAGGGGGAAAACAGTGGGAGGACGAAAGGGAGAGGTCAATTTTTGTCTACAGGCTCCAGGAAGTCGAGGGGAAAACCTATGATGAAAGAAAACAGGAGAAAAAAGCAATTGAAGGTATCATGAAAGAAATAGAGGAAAGGATGATACTGAAAGAGAGGGCATGAAAGTAGGAATGAGAGGAAATGACAAAGACGAGCAGAAGAACCCAGACCCAGGTGGAAGGGCAAACAGACCCTCCAGAAACACCCGCAGAAGGACTCCAACCACGACAACCCCAAGGCAACTGAACAATATAAACCAACACCCACACACTGTTCCCTCTGTCCCCACCCCCACATCTCAAACCCCATCTCTACAGCAACCCCCTACTGGTACTCTGCCCCCACCCCCTCACAAACCCCACCCC